>WELB01000229.1:114760-141056 GCA_009602725.1 Spirogloea muscicola
AGAGAGAGAGAGAGAGAGAGAGAGAGAGAGAGAGAGAGAGAGAGAGAGAGAGAGAGAGAGAGAGAGAGAGAGAGAGAGAGAGAGAGAGAGAGAGAGCAGGGGGGGGGGGGTGGGAGGAGGTCTTATACCCCTGCCGTGGCAGGGGTATAAGACCCCGCGCTGCTCCACTTTCAACACACAGCTCCTCTGTACCGCCTTCTATCTCTCCTGCCCGCAGCAGCTTCTCGCGAGCACGCACCACCTCTGGACCTAGGCCTCCCTTTTCTCCGCCGCTTAGCAAGCCCGGCTGCCGCGATGGCCAAGCTCACCGCCGCGCTTGTGGCGATGCTGTGCCTGGCGCACGCCGCCACGGCCTCGATCGGGCTCTACTCTGGCCCCGTCTCCGCGGACCCCAAGACGTGGGTGTCGGCCGACAAGACCATCACGGACAAGCACAACTCCACCTGCCCGCCCTGGTCGTCCTTCCCCACGCCCGGCAAGGGCTGCACCAACACCACCTGCGGCACTCTCTTCTTCAAGGCCAAGTTTGAGCTGCCCCAGGCGCAGGCGCACCGCATCTCCACCATCTTCGCCGTCACCACGATCGGCCAGTGCTGCAACCTTTGCCGGTGAGCACCCCATGCTACCGCATCCTTTCTGGAGGCTTCATACCTGATGTGCCATGCTTGCTGCCACCAATGCGTATCTTGCCAGTTACGGGGCCATTACACAGGAGTGCAGAGGGTTACATGACGATAGTAGGGTAGCATGACGATAGTAGGAGTTCATTTGAGTCTCTCTCTCTCTCTCTCTCTCTCTCTCTCTCTCTCTCTCTCTCTCTCTCTTTCTCTCTTTCTCTCTCTCTCTCTCTCTCACACACACACACAACACACAAACACACACACACACACACACTTTCACAGATACTTGGAAACTTCTTTCAAATATACCTTATAGCTTCTATCCCCCAATACACAGTGTGTCTCCCCCCCCGCCCCCGGTTGCTTACTTGCTCATTGCTGACCCACTGCCTCTGGTGAGCAGGACGACGGCGGCGTGCTCGCTGTACATGTGGGAGCTGCAGAAGAACGCATGCACACTGCTCAAGCCAACGGTGTGCACACAAGGTACCGACAAGGTGCCATTTACTACCAGCGGCAGCCAAGACCCACGCGTGTTCTACGACAACTGCGAGTACCCCATCTTCGTCGGCGGCCTCTGCAACCCCAACGTCGTCAACGACCCCCACTTCACGGGAGCCCAGGGCACGCGCTTCGACTTCAACGGCCTGCCCGACCGCACCTTCTGCCTCGTCTCCGACAAGGCTCTGCATGTGAACATGAAGCTCAGCGGCTACCTGGACTCTCGCACCGCCGGCGCCACCGCCTTCAAGAACGGCAAGGCCATCCGCACTTGGATCCGCGAGCTCGGCCTCCTGTGGACCGTCAACGGCGTCCGCCACACCGCCGTGCTCGTTGCGCGCTCGGGCAAGCAGCAAGAGCGCGGCGCTGGCTACATGGCCCGCATCGAGGCTGATGGCCAGGAGATCCCGCGTCTGACTGTAAGCAACCCCCCTCCTCTCTCTCACTCTTCCGCAGACCATCTTCCTTCCCACTCTTCCGCATACCATCTTCCTCTCCACGTCCTCATGCAGAGGTCCTGACCATGTTCTGCTGCAATGTGCAGCTCGGCGATACCATCTCCCTGGGTGACAAGACCGCGACCCTGACTTTCGCTGGGTATGAGAAGACCGGTCCCTATGACGTCGACCTCTACACGCTGTCCATCCCCGGCCTGCTGGAGGCTGAGGTCCGCCTGCGCGTCGCCCACCCCCTCCTCCAGACCAAGGACGACGCCCAGGTGCACATCAATGTGCAGCTTCTCGACCTCGAGTTCTCGCCAGAGGTGCACGGCGTGCTCGGCCAGACGTACCGCGACGACCACACCGAGCGCGCGCTCAAGTACAGCTCGCTCGTCGAGCTCATGGGCCACCGCATCGCCGCCGACGGCGAGGAGGGCAAGGGCTTCCTTGACGGCACACCTGCCATGTACGAGAGCTCCTCCATCCTCGCCGCTGACTGCAAGTTCTCCCGCTACGGCTCTGCCATCGCCGCCGTCGGCGTCTCCAGCGAGGAGACCGCCTAAGTGCCTGCACTCCACCCCTGTCACCTCCCTCCACCCAGCATTGCTTGCTCAATAAAAGGCCGCTTGAGCTGTGACCCTCACAGCCCATACGTGCCCTCCTGCTTCAGTGGCTTCTGCTTCCGCCACTAGCCACGATCACCATAAGCACAGGCCTCGCTGCCTGCACAGACTTCTCCTCCCTCTTCCACCCGCCAGCACGCGATTAAGCACTTGGCGCCAACCGCCGCGCAATTGCTTCCTTAGTCCAGTCAATCCCCAGACACTCAGAAGATTCTTTTATTTTAGGCACACACTACTATCAATAAGCGACTTGCTGGGCCTGCGCCCTGGCAAAGTACGTGCCTCCGGGTACCTGTGAGGCCTGAGCCCCACAACTTTCTGAAGTGGAGAGTTGAGCTCCCTGTGGTCTCAACCAGACGTGCAAACAATGGGCCTGAGCCCTTATCGTATATAATAATTTGAGCTTTTCCATCATCCCTCCATTCCTGCCCGACCTTGTGTTGGGAAGTCGTGTATCCCATGATCTTGCTCTTGCTTCTCTACATGTTTGTGTAACTGATACCTTTGCATTTGTACTTACCTCAGACCCACTCGCTGGACCTGCTGCGTTCCTCTCAACTCCAGAGGCTTGCTGCTGAGAAAGTGTCGAATACATCTACTCGCCCTTGCAGATTCTTTGAATCCCCTTACATGCGGTTAACCTCCCTGCATGTCCTCCTTGCCTTATGCTCAAGCACATACTAATGCTTACCATCTTGTTCGAGTTCGCTAATTCATGATCAGAGCATCATTGAGCAACTCTTTCGATATACCAACTTCCTGAGCTCAGTAACTTGGTTGACTTGACCAATCCAAGGACATCCCAAGGAAACAGACCAGTGGCCAAACCTCAGGCTGGCGTGGTAAATTGCCGCAGCCATCGAACAGCTCCCTCGTACACAACAAGCGTAATAGCAGCCGAGGGTGCGGCCTTGATCACCGATGGCAGCGTGCCCTTGTAAAGTCCCCGCCAGCCTTCGAGTTGCACGATCTTGCGCACGGCGTCACCCATGTTCTGGTAAGCCTTCACCTGGATTGGCGCGCCATACCGCGGATCCCTCACCAGGCCCTCTACCTGAGTATGTGATAGAGAGCGCAAAGAGATTCAAGTAATCAAATACTGCATGGAGCACACTGTACAATGATGGTTGGACGCCTTGAGCAACTACAGATTGCCTGTCAATACTTGAGCTGCTGCAAATATGTCCGGAATACCCTCTAATATGCCAGGCAAAGGTTGCAGATACGAGGGGTTTGGATGTGCTGGGACCTGGAAGCGTTTCTTCACGAGGTCTAATGGATGGCACACTGTCTTGGCAATAGTACCGGCAGCCAGCCCTGATAAGAATCGATCCATGGTTGTCAACTCGGCACCTGGGTCATCTCGCGCTGGCAATGTGGTGTAGGCCTGCCGCCTCCAATGCTGCAGATGACAGCCGCACACCCGGGCCACCGGTAGCCACGCTGAGAATGAGGATTTCCCAAGTCCGCTGCCTCAAGCATCCTAGGGAGCTGAGTGGAGCCTGTCAGCACGGTGCAAAGCAGCCTAGAATCGGTGCTGGCCTTACCGCTGCCCAGGCCTTGAACAAATCGTAAAGGCCGAATTGGAGGCCGGCATACGGCACAATCTCCACGAGTGTGGGAGTGAGGCCAGCATACAGGCCTTGAACTCCCCTGGTCCGCAGGATGGCTAGCAAAGCAGAACTCATGGACATGTAGACCTGCAGTGCAAACAGCAGTGTCTAGTTATCAATGCCTCAGCTGTGGCCATTACCCATTACCTATGCAAGCAGCTGAGGTGTTGGGATCAGGACGTAAGGAATCTGCTTAAAGACGTTGCACGTTGCACTTGAACAATAACCTTAGTCATATTTGATAGTAACGCTGTGCGGTTCTGCACCAACTTGCCTGTCAACCCGGCACGAACCTTGGGCTCACCCTGGGACGCCAGGATGGTGCGGAGGAGGTCAAAGGGGTAGGAGCAAACAGTTGCCGCAGCGCCCGCCAGTGCTCCTCCCACAAATGACAAGGTCGGATTGAGCTTCCGCTGGTCGTCTGCCACCAGTGACCCCGCAAAAGCACCGCGCCCCTCTTGGAGCTTCTCAGGCCAGGTTCCGACTACGCCACAGATGATGCAGAAGCTGCAGGCAGGTGGCAGGCAGCCACCACACCACCCTCAGCACTTTGGCATGGTTGTCATAGGGGTGCAGAGGATGGACCTTCCGCAGCTGGGCCGAGCACCCAGAAACGGAACTTGTAGAGAACCACAAACTGCACTGCAGTGTAGGGCATCACCAGGAGCAGCGCCGGAACGGTCCCCCTCCAGAAGCCCTGCGATGCAGCGGCAGGCGAATGCGATATGAGTAAGCACCAGCATTGTAAACCCCAAGGGCTGTGCTTCTTGGAGTGCTGCTCTGTTCCCTTTGTGCAGCACAATGTGGGCTTGCAGCAGGCCATCCGCCGGTCTTCTGGAGCAGACGGTCACCCGACCAGGACAGCAGCCTGACAGTAGCTCTTGGGTTTCGGGGAAATAGGACATAAGTATGCGAGTGTGGGCTTGGTGCTGACTCTGATGCCTTCCTCGTGGTATATCTCCTGGGCCGCCTGCAGCACACCCGTGTACTTGGAAGCAACGGCGGCCGCAACTGCGCTGCGGTCCTGACGCATCAGCCGCCGGCCTGTAGGCTCAAGCTGGACCTGGTGGCGGAATCCCAAAGGAGGTACACACGCTGAACGTGAGCCACTCGCCATCACTGACAGGACCTTAAGTCACAAAGAAGGTGGAGGCACGCCATGGGCTCGACTGCACGATGCCCAGCAAAGGGGCAGCCCAGCAACTCGAGATTAGAGATGCGGGCTCGAGTCAGCCATCGCATCGCCTCCAAGCTGTACAGTAGCAGTGGCACAGAGCCGACGTCTCGCTTGCAGGCGCGACGTTTCGCTTGCGACGGACCTGGAAGCGGATCTTGATGACGTCGAGGGGCGAGACGACGACGCGCGCGGTGGCCCCCGCCGCCGCGCCGGCGATGGCGTCCACCAGAGGGCGCGGGATGCGCGGCCTGTGGTTGCTCGGCGAGGCCCCCCCAGCGCCGCTACCGTCGCCGTCATCGACGTCCGGCGCCTTTCCCATGTGCATACTGGACCAAGCCCGGGCGGCGATTGCCAAGGCGGGGCCGCCGGCGGTGGCGGCGCTCCCGCTACGGCACCCGGCTGCCGCGGCGAGCCCATGGGGCCGCCGCTGACGCTGCCCGCTTGCCTCGCATCCGACCGGCGCCCCACGTTCAGGGGCGCCGCCTGCAGGGCCGCCGCGATATGGCAGACAGCAGCCGCCGAGCGCAGCTCAGGCGGCGGCAGTGACGGCTGCCTCACAGTGTCCCATTTCGCCTGAGGCTGCTTAGCAGGGGTTACTGAGTGATACGTAGCTGCATTGTTTCTTGTTGTGCTTGTTTTCCTTAGCGCTTCCCCTGGGCCCCTTCTCGTACTCTGTTCCTCCTTTATTGGGCTGGCTTTTCCAGCCCCTATCCTCAATGGGCGAGCCCTTTCTTCACTTCACCATGCACGCTAAGCTCTTCCTTGAGGCCCGACAGACACTCCACTTGAAGAATGACTCTTCCAGTAGAGGACTTTCGTGCATTAGCCCAGGCTAATGGCTTCCGTGGTGGTGGTTTGGCGCCTCAGTATAGCATGTCAGATATGCATGTGCTCACTCGGGGATATTAGTGTCCCCCTTAGCCAGCTCATTACCCAGTTAACAGGACATTTGAAAGGCTAGAATTGGCCTCCCTTTCAATTTCATGCGCACTGCGCGCATTCTCTCTTCCAGTAAAGGGCAACGGCTGTTATTGGCCAGCCCAAAAGAAGGTTTGACACTCCAGTTGGTCTTATCTCCTACAACAGTTACTCCTATCAATGCAGACACTCGTCCATGCATTGAGGCTGGCCCTCCCCAGCCACCGCCCCCTGTCGAGGATTATTCTTGCTGCTTTCTGGTCGTGTGTCTTGTACTCGTGACTTCCCCTTACCTAATTCATCTTCACACTATTGCCTTGTTACACCACAGTGTGTGGAAGGCTGCCGGCAGGGGGCCGGAGGAGTTGAGAAGAGCGCAGCCGGCATGCAGCCAGGGGCCGACGCTGTTGTCTGGAACGTTGGCACCCTGACTGACATTGCTTTTTGTTGATTCGCTGCTGTGAGGTCTGCAGCGGCCAACTTTGCAAGCCGGGAGATGGCCGACAGCTCAAAGTAGGCTTGAGTAGATCAACATCCATTCGCTTTGCTTAGCCTCTCAGCTTCGAAGTCTTGCCGTTACAATTAGAGCGCACGCTTGTTGTGCTTGCGGAGACCAGGACAGCGTGAATGTCAGGACAAGGACAAGAGTCCAAGAGCGCAAGCCACAAGCAACAAGAGATACAGCAAGTGCGGACATTCACTTCGACCAGCCCACCCATAGGGGCGCATCCACTCTACTGACATGCAACCACCATGCTCGCTCTGTCCTTTCGCAGTGAGCACAGCTAGTACTCCGTAAAATGTATACCTTCAAGATTTATGGGCACTTCCGGTGCACGTAATGGGCACCGTGCTCCTCATACCTAGCTCAAAACGTAAGGGTCAGAAGCCGATAGCCAAATTAAGCCCAGTCTGCACTGTCAAGCTGCAGTTTGACGCCATAGCAGCTGGGGGCATGTGAGATGCATATGTGACATTTACAAGGTTTCAGCATGAGAAACCTACTCGGATTTTGAAAACCACATCTGCTGGAACGACCCCATGGATGCCAGGATGCTGCCGCCAATCCAGACGCTGCCACCAGAAGATGTCACAGATCTCAGATGGGTGTCTAAGAACCCTGCTTTTCTATATACATACATCCACAAGAATGATCTGGCACACCTCCGCTGATGCAAGTGCACTCAGCGGAACTTAGAAATACCTGAAGCGGCGCTCAATGCTGTTGCCGCTTGCGAGGACCTTCACCCGTGCCGCTGGAGGTGCTTCCTGAAGCCACGAGTGGACAATGAGTAGAGAATCAGAAAGTCAAAAGAAAGTCACAGACTGCTGCTTGGCTCCTTGGAGCTCGATATAGAAGTTTGGACGAACTCTGGCTCAGAATAAGAAAGACACACTGCTTGTCAAGGACAGGGAAGCATAAGGACAGCGGAGCTCACGTCTAGGAGCTCCTTCTCAAGTCGCTCCTTCATCTGCTGCATGACGGTGCTGCCTCCTGACAACTGGTCCATCAAGTGGAGGCAGCAGGAGTAAGTGTGGAAGATGGTGCACAGTGAAACATACTTCGACCAATTCCTTAAAGTCAGTCAAGTCGACTTTGTATTAGGGCGTTTGAGGGCTTGCATGGCCTAATGACGGAATCTTGCTCCAGTGAGTACCAGGACGCTGCTGAAAAGATCACGCCTGACATCCGCGTCACACTTGTTGATGCTCTCAATGACCTGGTATCGCTCGCACGCAAAGTCAAGAATATACAGCTAATAAGGTGGACGGTGAGGTAGCCTCAAAAGTTGTTGAACAGCTCATAAGGTGCAAGAATGAGTTGTACTGTCTGCGAGCGCATGAAGATTCGCAGCGATTACCATTTGCGGAAGGCCCTGCAAGCCCTCAATCGGAAAGTCCTCCATTTTCGGTACAGTCTGCAAGAGTCACATGACATAGGGATGGTCTAAAATTTGATTTTTGTCTGCAGTATCAGCAGTAAGAGGTAAAGGATAATCAATGTGAAGTCAAGCACGTCCGAGGACAATCCTCGTGAAGGTGCTCACCTTTACGATGGCGGGGTTGAACAAGGCTTCAGCCACTCTGAAGCGATCACTCCCGACTTCGATCATCCTACAACATGTCGGTCCCCATTGATGTGATGACATGCAGCAGAGGACTTGGAGATTGACTCAGATCGTCATAGAAGCAGCAATGTACATTGCCATAGATAGTTCTTAATCAGGGTCTTAACCAGGGACACACCTGCTGCACTGGCTACGGACGGCCTAGGTGGGCAAAGATCATGGGAACCATGCAAGAAGGTGACCAGAAGGTGATCTGATGATCCCTACAATTATCCTACGTCAAAGTTGAACAGGCGTGCTTAAAGCGTACTGGCCATCAGGTAGCTCATAGGGTGTGGTAGGGATGTTGGTGTAGGCGCTCTCTGGGCATTGAGAATAAAAATACAATCAGGGCATTATATAATGCAAAGCATGTAGAATTTGCAACTACAAGCAGTTGCTCTTGTTGTGCACGAATCTTGTGAGAAGGTGCAAACAAAACAGGTTAAATCCACAGGCTGAACCCTCAAACGAGTGACCCAATACAGTAGCTACTACTTCACCTTACACTTCCACCATCCAGGCAATCAGGAAATCTTGTCAGCAGCTGCAGGCTGCTCCTTACCTTCGAAAGCTGAATCAGGTACCCGGCAGACTGTTTCTTTCATGTCTGCTGCCACTGCCCTCTGCATAAGGCAAATTTGTCTGCGATCAGGGCCAGTGCATCTCTGCTTATTGTGGTTGGCTGTCCCTTACCGGTCATGATCGGAGTACAAAATGTACTTGACTGTGTATGTCTTAGAGTCTGCACAGTGCTGAAGTCAAGTTGTTGAACAAGAAAGTAGAGCATCTAAATGTCAACCTGCATGTAGGCCCGGTAGGATTCTGTAGTCTTTGGAAACTCCAGGTTGACAACCTGAGCATGAGAACCGCAGTGTTCAAAGTTCTGAAATGTCTGACTGGAGCACACAAGAGCATGCCTATTTCACTTGTGGGTCTTCGGAAAGCTTGCAAGCACGTTTCGCCAGGGTGCACGGACACTGCAATGAGCACCTCAAACTCCCCAGGCTGCACCTCCTTCCGCTTTAAGGAATATCGGGGCCTGATCTGATCCAAAGGTTGCAAGGTGTCACTCTACTGATTGCACCCATTGGGACAGGTTTGAAGCCAAATTTCGGCAAGAAACAGTCAAACTCTCACGTCCAGGACAGGCACTCTATAAACAAGACAAGGCTGTCCGAATGCTGTTCCAGTAGTCTAAGTGGATACATTGTTCATGTACTTGGTGCAGTGGCCTTAGGTGCTCACCGTGACTCCTTTGCCTTCCATGAGGTTGAGCATGCACTCCGTCAATACATCTCCTCCAATCACTGTCCTCCCAATGGACTGTAATCGCAAGAAAGTGGAGATTCTACATTTGTGTTCGTTTGAGCATATTAGAGTGGCTCACGAATCAGGTGCCAAGCTCTAGGATGATGGGTGTGGCTGTCACAACTATCAGTGCACGTTATATACTACATAATAGAGGTAGTCTAGTATGTCCTTAAGTGCTGAAAGCAAGCAAGTCACACAGCTCACACCTTCTGCAGCACATATCCATCATGAACAGCAGCAATTGTAGTCCCAGAGCCTCCGCTAAGGATGGTGAGCAGTTTGCAAGATTAGTACCGTGTACGCTACGCAACGCACACTTCACACTGAGGCATGACTTAGGAAAGTCGTGCTCCTGTGCAAGCAATGTCCTGCCTTCTAAGCTTCATACAAGCTGCAGAGCTGCTTGCCAATGACTGCTGACTCAAGTCGCTTCAGTGCGTCTGTTCACCTGTCCACCACAAGTGCCGTCGACCTAGCTGAAGCGAATGAAGTCAGGACCTGCAAGTTGGGTAGAGCGAAACAATGTGTGAGCCTCAACAACACCAGCGCGCCCACCGTCATCTTGCAGTGCGAGCGATGCATGTGAGCTTTTATCTCAACCCACGCTTTAGCCAAAGACAGGTTCGAAACACGACAAGTGCTTTATCAGACTTCTTAAGTCCATGAAGTGCCATCATGCAAGGTGGTGCCTAATGCAAGGTGGGCTCTTTAAGTGCCAACTATGCTGTGGACTCCCCAGACAGTGTGCAATGTCATATCAAGGAAGGCACATCTGCGGACTCACGGCATTCTTGGCCAGAAAAAGTGCCGGCACGGACTGTGTCTCAAACATGAGCTCAACACACCTGCTCACACAGTTCTTGCAGGTCAGTAGGCACGCTGCCGTTGACCTTGATAGAGTTGCTTTCATCAGGCTGGCTCGAACATTGGCTCAACAGACCTGCCCACATCATACCCGCAGGTCAGAATGCAAGCTGCCATGAGCTTTCGGGGATATGTTCTCGTCGAGCTACGAGTACTGAATGGTGGCTGCCCACCTCAAGACACAGGTGCAACTCACCGCTCCCGCAGTGACGCTGCGACAAAGGAGGGCTCAGCCAGCAGCATGGGATGTTCCTGCGGATTGATGAGCAGCCTGTCCCTGCGCCCAATCAAAATGCCCGCCATCCTGTCAGAATGGGGGACTTGCCATTTGTGGTCTGTGTGTATGCAGTTGCAAGAAGAAGCTTCTTTGGAGCGTGGGCAAGGCTGTGCTCGGCGCACCTCAGTACGTGATTCCACAGGGCCTCGACCAGCTCCCAGTCTGCAACTTGACCATCCTTCATAGCAGGCACGGCCTGCACTGCACGGATGTTCGTCGGCGTTAGAGCATGGGTGGCAACATTTGGCCCGCTTAAGGCCTGGAGCATGCAGAAATCCAAATTGAACATGTTCGGAATGCAGGCAGCTGCGACTTCCAACTCACGGCTACTTCAGGAAAGTGAAGGGGCTTGTTCAAGAGCAGCCACCTCGCACTGATCACGCCGATATCCCAGCGCAGAGGCCCCGGCGTAGAGCTTCCTTGCGCCCTTCTGCTGTGAGCCTTCCTTGCCATTAGCAGCTGGGTGGCTGACACCATTCTGGTCGGCCTCGGACTGAGCAACGACGCCCACAACCTGCAGCATTGGTGTTCTAAGTCAGGTCTGTGTCCTTCTCTCTGCTTGACAGCCGCAACGGCTTCCATGGAGGTCCACAGCGACGCCAGGAAACCTACTCCAGAGCCGTATGCCTCTGGCCCATCCCCCAGGACCTCCCCCACTGCCCGTCCCCCTTTTCCTTCCTCCCTCCCTCCCTCCCTTCCTCCCGTGGGCGTGTCAGAATTGAGTCAGGTCAGGGCTGCAATTGGTCATCCCGAAGGTGACGGCCAGCGCCAAGCAAGCTCAGCCTGGGGTTTGGGCAGGCATGCCATCATGCTCAGGGGTTCCGAGTGGTTGGTGCAGGGACTGGGCGGGCTCTGCAGGAAGCTCAATGGGCCTTGCTGTGAGCCATTGCTGTCCGCTCCGGCTGGCAATAGCAGTGGGCGCGCTGGCTGGTCAGGCAGCGGCAGCCAGCGCCTTCCAGCAGACCGCTTCTCTCACCGAGGGGAAGACGGCCTTGGGGGAGTCCTCGCCCGCGTAGCCGGCCTTGATCGCGTGGGACCCCAAGTCGAGCACGATAGCCGACACCTCGTCTGCGGCGGACGCCCGCTCGGGTGAGCACCATCGCAGGGGCTCAGGGCGCCCCTACCGTTGGTCCTGCCCTGCCGGAAGACTGGCCTGCGCGCCTCTGGCCCGACGGCTGGTCCCCGCACAATGGTCATGTCTTCTGAGTGAAAGCCAGTTGAGAAAGCAGCTCACCTCCACCGTACATAGCGGCGGCGGCGGCGGCGCCGGCCGGCAGGCTGCTGCAGTGCTCAGAGGCGGCGATGGAGGCCTCGGCAAGCGGCGGCGGCGGCGGCGGCGGCGGCGCCCAGGCCCCGGCGGCGCGGCCGCATCTCCTGCGCCGGAGCTGCCGGCATGCCCGCTGACAGGATTGACGCCGGAGCTCCGGCGCGGGCCGCTGCGTGCCCGAGAGTGCGGCGGGGACGCTGCGATGGCGCCCGAAGGTGTTGCAGACCGGCGTTGGAGACACTAATTTGACGTCGGGCGAGCGTGACGAAGGCCCCAGATCTGGCTGCTCCTGATGTTGCTCCTGATGTTCCTCAGTATAGCATGTCAGATATGCATGTGCTCACTCGGGTATATTAGTGTCCCCCTTAGCCAGCTCATTACCCAATTAACAGGACATTTGTAAGCCTAGAATTGGCCTCCCTTTCAATTTCATGCGCACCGCGCGCCTTCTCTCCTGTCGACTGTGATCAACTTTGATCTGGAAGAATGAAGTGAGCTCTTCCAAAGAGGGAGAGGGCTTCGAAAGGCCTGCTTGAAAATAGTCGACAAGGTCCGAAGGGGCCGAAACTCGCTGAAGTACATCATGAAGTATGGCTGACGCCTTGCACCTGCGTGCTGGCAGTGCTCTAGCTGCAGCTCTGGCTTTTATCAGGTGAGGCCAAGCCGAGTGAATGCCAAAAGGGCACAAGATGTGACAAAGCTGTGGGCTACGCAAACCGAAGCCCCAGGCTAAGTTGGGCTGAAGTCACTGGGCGACGGCCACAGCTGGAAGAGGGTGTCTCCATAATCGTCCAGCGAGCACATATAAGTCCAGCCAGGCTACCATTGGGAGCCGGAGCACCGCAAGCCAGTACACCGTGTAAGAAGAACAGAAAGTTCCGACAGGGGCCACGTTTACACAACAAAAACCACAACTGAAGCGAAGCAAGCGGAGTAATCGCCCAATTCATGCCTTTGGGGGACTGGCCTCTCACATGGAGATGCCAGGGCTTTCCATCCCCTTCGATCCTTGGGCCCGAAGCTCTCGATCCCTTCAGAAATTGTAGCTCTGCCACTGGAATAAGTATCTTTCTATAGGGGAGCT
Organism: Spirogloea muscicola; assembly: GCA_009602725.1. Taxonomy (NCBI): domain Eukaryota; kingdom Viridiplantae; phylum Streptophyta; class Zygnematophyceae; order Spirogloeales; family Spirogloeaceae; genus Spirogloea; species Spirogloea muscicola. The sequence continues at coordinate 127,567 of WELB01000229.1, forward strand.
TGGAAGAGCTTATTTCTTACGGAAGAGCTTTCCCAAAACTTTCCCGTAGACTTATCACTTAGTAACCTCTAGTGAGGAGCCGCAAATCAGAAGACTATCAGCCAGAAAGCAATCCCCCTGACGAAAGCTGGAGGCTGCAGCTAAAGCACGGCCAGGACGCGGATGCCAGGCGTGGGCCATGGACCGCTGGAGTGGTCTGAACGCATGCGAGATACCTGCGTTAGCGAGCCAGCGGCGTTGAAGTCGTCTGCTCGCCTCGCCTGCGGGACACAGCGCGTTGCGCAAGCCTGGCCAAAATGTCGAGCCACTGAGACCCGAAAGCCCCACGCACATTTATGGCCAGTAGGACGAATTCGTCCCCGTACTGGACGAGCTTACACAGGAAAAAGTGAGTTCTTCCAAGACTAAGCAAGTACCATGCAGGATAATCACTGAATGACCTCTACTTAGCAACCTGAACTTACAAAAACTAGCCGCTGGAAAGCAGTCCCCTGATAAAGCAGTCCCCTTTCTGGTCAATGTGCACCTCGCGCCTCTCCGCATGTGACCCCCAAGGGGGCCGGCTTGGGGGCAGCCCAGGCCACCGACCTATAAAGCTGTCGACGACATAACGGACAGCTTGCCCGGCAGCAACCCGCCGTCAGAGGGAGGCCCCTCCTCGACAGCTGAGCGCCACGTCGCTCCGGACCGGGCGGCGAATCAGAGGCGCAGGCCGGCTCGGTCGGCCAATCGGAGGCGTCGCAGGGCCGGGCGCCCTGCCGGCATGCCTAGCACCCGGGGCCGCAGTGTGAATCAGCCAGGGGATGCTTTCCCACCGGTGAGCCTTGGGCCCGCACCGGACGCGCTGGGGCCTAGTCGGCCCTACCACCCCCATGACTGCGAATGATACGAGTCCTTGACGGCCCTGACGGGTGCTGGCCTTCAGGCCACGGTGTATATTCAAGGCAGATATGTGAAAAGGGCCCTGCGCTCCGAGGACATGGCCGCTGGTGGAGCCTGGACGTCACTTGCACTGGTCTGCCACCGCCGTCGCGCGCTCCCTCCAGGCCTCCCGCGGACGGCGGCAGTCGCGGAGGCCGCGGCGGCGGCTGCGACAGCAGCGGCGGCGGCTGCGGCGACGGCGTCGGCGCGCCTGAGGGAGCTGCCGGGACCCGCCACCGCTTGGTAATCGCGGCGCGGCCAAGTCAGCGTCCCTGCCAACCGCGCTTTATTCCATCAAAGACAGTGCTTCTGCCGCTGGCGACGGGACTTTGGCGAGTGGCGCAGCCCCCGCAGCCGGCACTCAGGGAGGCCGCTGTCAGGACCGCGGACTCCGCCCCCGGGGGCGTCGCCATCCCGGCCGGCCGCCATGGCGGCCGCCGACGACGCCAAGCCGCAGTACAATCTCAAGAACCCGGCCGTCAAGCGCATCCTGCAAGAGGTCAAGGAGATGCGGCGCGATCCTAGCCGGGACTACTCCTCCATGCCCCTCGAGGTAGCGGCACCACTGCCATCCTGTTGCAGGCTGCACTGGCCGACATGGTGGCGGCTCTGACGAGCCCCTCCAACGCTGCGCCTCTTACTCTTGACACTTGCAAAGGCCAGGGGGCGTTCGCACGACAGGGGTCGTAAGCGGCGAGATACAGTAGTTGCAGACTGTAGTTCTGCAGTCTGTAGAATGCCCGCAGTCTGTAGTCCTACAGTCTCCAATTCGTAGGCATCTAGGCATTGAATCAGGTAGCAACAGTCTCCTTGCCTCGATCAGCGTATGTTGCTACGTGCTTTGTCTCGAGTAAATCGAGGTTTGTGATTTTGAAATGATCCCTATCAGGAGGACATATTCGAGTGGCAATTTGCGATCCACGGGCCACGTGACACGGAATTCGAGGGTGGCATCTACCATGGGCGGATAATACTCCCTGCCGAGTACCCCTTCAAGCCTCCCGCCTTCATGCTCCTCACGGTACGAACATTGCATTCTATGACTCATTGCACTAACCGCCCTGTTGTGTGATATGGATGAATTGCTGGGCGCCCTGGCGACTGCTAAGAATGTTACCAAAAAGCAGTAGTCGAGAGCTTGACTTGCCTTGTGGAGTTGCATTGTCCTGTGTAGCACACTTATGTAATATTATTTGGTCTTTATTGGCTCAGCCCAGCGGAAGATTTGAGGTCCAAAGCAAGATATGTCTGAGCATCTCTCAGCACCACCCAGAACACTGGCAGCCCTCCTGGAGTAGTAAGTTCAATCTATGTCTCCTCAATCCGTATTTCCTCTTGTAAGTTGCAAGTTGCAGGAACTTGTTCGCAACCACCATTGACTTGCTGTTAAGGGGTTATCGATAGTCACCTCCCACGATGAAAGCAGCTGCAACATTCTCTTCAGAGCTGAATCAGGTGCTGTGAGGGACTGCAGCTTGTTCATAGATTGTAGTGAGTTGGACTAGCATCACCATTAATGTCCTTCTTCATATTGCAGCGGCAGTACAGCCAGAATCTGCTACCAACAGCTCCTCATTATGATTTGCCCCTGTGGTCATCTCTTCAGTCAGGACTGCTCTTGTTGCTCTGATTGCGTTCCTCCCCACCAAGCCCGACGGAGCCTTGGGCTCGCTTGACTACACAAAGGAGGAGCGCAGGATGCTGGCCATCAAGTCCAGGCTCGCACCGCCCAAGTTTGGCAGCCCAGCCTGCCAGAGGGTAATTGATGAGGTATTGTGCTTGTTCCTCCTCCCCCTTCCCCCCTTGTAAAGAGTCTGTCAATTGGTATATACCTCATGGCTCCTCTGCACTTCTGCCAGGTGCATTTTACATATTCGACAGGTCTCATTGTTTGTGCTTGGCAATTTTGCTTGTAATTTGCATAATTACATGCTTGGCCATAGTTCCCCTTGCCAACACAAGTTTGCACATGCTGCTGTTATTCAGCTTCATCAGCAGATGTTGGAGACTGCCCCGCCCATACCTGACATCCAACGGGTCTCAAAGTCAAGCCCAAGCCCAGATATGGTGCAAAGGGGAAAAAGTGGAGTGGAAGAAGAAGTGACACGAGCAGCGGAAATTGCTTCAGGACCTGGTGTGACTAGGGAAAGTGGGCCGCTGGTGGGACCTGCTGATGACATCAGGCCTCAAGTAGACCCCTGCCACAGTGCACTCGCTGCTGGCTTACCTCCTCCTACCAAGGAGCAGCTCCTTGATGCTGGTTGTGCGATTGAGACTAGACATGCTGCCCTTTGTACTGGAATGTCGAATACCAGCCCAATGCCAACCCAGCCGGACCTTCCTCATGAGTGCCAGGTCATGCCTGCCTTGGCAACAGGTGCACAGATGGTGCTGGCAAAGCAGCAGCCAAGTGACCGTGCCCTCACGTGCCTGGCAGCTGCACTGGCAGTAGCAATAGCCGCGCTGCTGCTTCGCAAGGTGCTGAAGGCCTATGGCGTTGTGGAGTAAGCGCATAGAGATAGACATATTGTGACACACACAGCTGACAACCTCACAGAACACCTCAAGCTCTGAGGCAAATTGCATTGCGTAACTTTGTCCCATGCAGGCTTCCTTTCTTGCTGAGTTGCTGAATGCTGACCCACCGGCCCGTGGAGATTGAGATGCCAATGCAGTACATATATACATGTGTCCGAATGACAAGTGATTGTGCCTGGCACAAATTGTTCGCGAGCAATGCCAGGCGAGTGTGGCAGAGACCATGGCAGCATCGATGATTATTAGAGAACCATATCAATGCAGAGTATTGCGGCAGCCTCAAGCGCCCGTCATTGTCACCAAAATACTTCGAGAACTTGCATTGTCCCGGTGCTCGCATAGCCAGATGCCCTGCCCATGTAGAAAAACCAATGAGCATCTCCCGTGTAACCAAACCCTGCAGGGTGTTGCTAATGACTACAAGGCTGGAGGGAGAGGGCAATGCCAGAGCCGGCTTGAATTTTGCATGTGCAATCGACTTCATGTGATAGATAAGCAGGGCCTGTTGACCTATTGATGTACTTGCAATGTAAGGTCAGGTTCAGCCCAACCTGCCATGTGCCCAGATTGAGTTGGCCATCAGTAATTGGAATCCTGCATCCAAAAGAGAGCCACAATTAGGAAGCACCACAGAGGTGGATGATGCAATAAGCATTTATCTTGACAAAGGCTGGGCCATCTCTGGATTTGGTATATCTACTGAGAGCCACCAGCCCTCAGTAAGTGCATATTGGACCACCAAGCCTATCCTGCAGATGGTTGCTTACAGCCCCGCATGCTCTTCTCGCAGCCTGCTTCGGCCATGTCATCCAGGTGGAGGGCGCGGCCAGCTGGGTGGCCGGCACTCACGTGAGCTCACAGCCAAGCAAGCTGGACTTGATGTGCGCGGGCATGTCGTCAGGGCCCTCGATGGTGTGACGCCAGGGGGCATTGCGGCCCTACGGCAGCGGAGCAGACCACGCGCTTGAGTTGGGGCGTCAAGAGCCCGCCTCAGCCATCACCGCCAAGCTCCGGCGCGCCTGCCTCATGTGACCGCTCGGCAATGCTCAAGGCAAGGCTGGCCTGGCTGCCAGCGGTCTGGAGCAAGCCGCGTCTCATACTGCGCACCTCCGGAACGATTGTACTGAGGAACGTCTCGGTGTCGGCACGGACGTCCGCGTCGTAGTTCTCGTTCAGCGTGATGGACGCGCTCGTGTGCTGCACTGCAGCAGCCAGGGGGCCGGGAGAGCGGCACAGGCCGGAGCGGACGTCAGACCCGAGCCAGCCCATCTAAGCTTGGCCTCAAGGCCTACACCACTGGAATGTTCAGGGCATAGAGGCCAAGCCGACAAGCCGTGTCTGCGCAGCAAGACCGCTGATAGGCGCAAGTCGCCATGACGCCTCGAGGCCGAGGCTGTAACCGAGGCTCCATGGGGCATGAAGCTGGCTTGAGCTCGGACATGTCGGCAGTGGCTACGCAGCTGTGGCGTCAGGAGGACTCACGGAACAGGTGGGCGAGGCCGCACTTGAAGCCCGCCAGGTCCTTCTCCAGCTCCTTCACGATCTGCACACAACGCCCGGAGACGGGCCGGCGCGACGGCCGCCGTCAGCTGCTGCAGGAACCCGGGGCCAGCCCAGAGCTCCGGCGCAGCCCGGCCGTGCGGGCGGACCTGCCGGGTGACGAGGTGGCAGCCGCGGCTGGCAGCCGGAAGCGCCACGCAGCGCTGCTTCCACATGGGCGCAGCGCTCGGCGGCGGCGGCGGCGGCGGCGGCTGCGGCTCAGGCGGAACTTCAGGGGCTTGCCGGGGTTTGGGGATTTGGGAAGAGGGTAGAAGTAGCGGCTGCTGATGTTTAAAAATCGGCCTGTAAACTGCCAGCCAGATGCATACAGGTGTTCATGACGGAGCCAAAGGCTAGGCAGACAGGGCGCCCTCAATACCCCCGAGTCAGCAGTAGGAAGTCAGATGAGCGGAGAAAATTTCGTGTATTTGAAACAGTCGAAGGCCAGTATGGCCAAGTACAGAGGTAAGCACATCTTATGACGTAGCAGCTAGCATCTAGCAGCTACATGAGCTGAGGGGAGGAAGAGCAACCCCGCTGCGCAAACCNCGGCGGCGCAGGGCCGACGGCGAGGCGGAGGTCCGGCTGGGCGCGACGCGCGTCCTGGCGGTGGCGACGGCGGAGCTGGCGGCGCCCTTCCCAGACAGGCCGGCGGAGGGCACGCTCGCGCTCTTCGCCGAGCTCTCGCCCATGGCCGACCCCGCGTTTGAGCCCGGGCGCCCCACCGCCGCCGCCACCGAGCTCGCGCGCGTCGTCGACCGTGGCCTCAGGTCCCGGCGGCACCCCTCTCTCTAACGGCAGTGCCGCGCCCGGCAGCGCTGCCGCAACCTTAAACCCTAAATCCACTGACACCTAAGCCCTAACCCTCAACCTAGCCCTAGCCCTTACCCTTAATCCGAGACCCTAGACTCTAAGCCCTGAACCCACGCGTTGCTCCACTCTCTCTGCCCTACACTCTCTGCGCTTGTACACCTGTCGAGGTGCTTGCCTTGGTACTTGGCCACTCAGACCCTCCATCACTCAATACTCACTCCATTCTCTGCCATGACCCCGGTGGTCGTGCGAGGCCCCACTCCGAGGCTCCCTCCGCCCCAGCCGACCTCTGGCCGCTTGCTCTCTTCCAGGGAAAGCCGCGCTCTGGACACTGAGACGCTGTGCGTCGCTGTCGGGCGCTCCGTGTGGGCCATCCGCCTCGACCTTCACGTCCTTGACAATGGCGGGTTTGTGGGCTACCCCCCCTCCCCTTCATTTGCTATGCTACCTCTCCTTGCCACGTCCTCCATCCTCTCCTTCGCCCCTTCTCTATGTGTGCTTCTATATGCGGAAGCACATCCGGGCTCATCCCGTCTCACGCGTGCACCTTGTCAGGAACCTCGTCGATGCCGCCAACATTGCAGCATTGGCGGCGCTGCTCTCTTTCCGGCGGCCCGATTGCTCACTTGGCGGCGAGGACGGCCAGTCAGTCATTGTGCACGCTCCTGAGGTGGGTGCAGTGCGAGCGCTTCACCCCTTTGCCAACGGCAGCCGAGCCCTCCTCCTTTGGCAGTGGCAGCAGGCCGAGCACATCACGTCTGCCAGCTTGCGTGATGCAGGACCGTGACCCAATACCTCTGACGTTGCACCACCTGCCTGTTGCCGTCACCTTTGCCTTTATTGGCGACGAGGGCGACCTCATCGTAAGTGCAGCCCCAGTGGCCCCTCAGCCTAACCCTGGCACTGAGAATGTGATCTGTTCTTATTATTCTTCAAGCCTTTAGAACTGGCCTTGGGGTGAACAATCACACAGGAGTTTCTCCACAATGGCCATGGTGATATTGGTGGTCGTAGGAATCTATGATGCGTGTAGTCTTCACCTCTTGACATTGTAGCTGGGGATCTGCATTTGTGCCTGGTGCTGTGGCGCAGGTCCTGGACCCAAGTATCAAGGAGGAGGCAGCGGCCGGAGCACGCCTGACGCTGTCACTCAACACGCAAGGCGAGGTGTGTGCTGTCCAGAAGGCCGGCGGCGCTGGCGTGCCACTGGCCCAGGTACTGCGCTGCATGCGTATCGCCGCTGGCCGCGCCAACGACATTGCCGCTCAGCTCCGAAAGCAGGTCTGTGGCATGGCGCTAGCGCCGCAACTGCAGTAACTATCAAATTTGTGTTCTCTGGACTGATACAATCTGGGGCTAAGTGGTGCCGCAAATTCTGCTGTGGCATGTGGGATTGGACAACCAGGTAGAGGCCTTGGATGTGGCACGTGCACAACGTAAGGTGCGGCGCCACATGCCAGCACCCCATGGCGCAAGCAAGGGGGACAGCGTTTCTGATCTGGACGCTGAGGGCATCACCGAGAGCAACTGCAACGAGGAGAATGGTAGCAGATAACGGCGCTGGTGCAAGCAACATCTGCCGCAGGCAGCGGCAATGGCGCAGCAGCTGTGCTGCACAGCGGGGGTGGCGGCAGCTCCCTTGGTGAGCTGCAGAGATGCTGGAAGCAATTCGACAGCTGCCACGACCACTCTGCCCTGGCATTCGTATTGCATGTTCAGTCACAATCTGCTCATACCCGCTTGCGCTGCACACAGAGGTTCTACGGATACACGGGCAGTGGTCTGCAGTGGCCGGCGGCCCAGGCACCGCAGGTGCACTACACAGACGGGGGTGGTGGCGCCCACAGCAGTTGCATACAGACACCTTAAAGTACCGAAGGGACGTGCTTCCAAAGTTATCCATTCAGGCGGCGTGGCCGCCGTTTATTTAGAAGGAACGTCATGCCTGTGCTGGCTTGCTAAACCGCCCAGTCAAGGCGTCTGCAGCTCAGCCCCATGGGCTAGTGCAAAGCGGAGCTTACACTTCCTCTGCCGACCGTCTACATGCTCAGACGCGCCGTAAAACTCATATTGGTCTGCGGCGGCGACTGCATCAGCTTTTGGCAGCCAATGAGTTATTTCGGGGAATCAATAACGAATGAGGACTGACTGCCTATGGCAGGCAGGATTCAGGGTGGGTTGGGGGTGGCGGCACAAGATGATCGGCAGCTGCGGACACAGGCTGCCAGGCACTAGTAAGTCGTGGAGCTTTGGCAGCTGGCTTGGAAACCTCGATCACCTGATACTGAAGCTGCAACTTGCACGGCGGGAGTGGCAGTGTCGGTGGCGTCGGCTGTGGCGGCTGTTTGCTGGCCAGCGAGGTTGGCGCTACTGCCCACGTGGGAGATCGGCGAGCTCGCCTCGCAGGCGTGCCACATAGGTGATCGTGCGTCCGAGCATGACATCGGGTGGCACCTCACAACCGCATGGCACCAGCTCCGACAGCATGCTTAATTGCCGCCCAACGCATCGCCACTCAGCGGCCACCCCCATGTTGCCACCAGTGTGATAGTGGCCGCTGATGTAGCTGCTCCTCTTGTCATGGCCATTGCAGGCATGCAAGTCCTCAGAGTCGCTGACGTGCTTTGCTGGTGTCCTGCGCCCTCGCTTCCGCCGGGCCTTTGGTGGCCCGCTGCCACAGCTGCGCTCTGAGCAGCTCTCCTGCTCGCCGCTCGGCACGGCTACGGCGGCTGCTGCCGCTGTTCTGTCCGACCTGCAGCCGCTTCCAGCTGCATGCTGCCCTGCGCCAAGCGGCGACCTGCTGCATCGAAGTTGTCGTCGGTGACAGTCGCCGGGTCGTCAACACCTGCCACAGTGGTTGTCGTCGCTGGCAGCAGCTGAGCCACAACCTCGCTGGCTGCGCCCTCATCGCCATACCCGCGAGCCTTGGCTGTGATGGCCATCAGGATGAGCTGTAGCAGAAGCAGCAAAACAGGTCCGCAGTCAGCACTCGGCGTCACAGCAGCGCTGCCGGCATGCAGCTTCTCGGCCTGCTACCACCAAACACACAATAGCGGCTGGCGCTTACCTGGTAGGCAGCCTCCAAGCTGAGAGCTGGTGGGGGCGGTGCAAGTGGCAGTGGCAATGGCGGCAGCGCCGACACTGATGGTGATGGCAGTGGTGAAGATGAAGGGAGCCCCTGCTGGCAGCCATGATTGCAAAGTGGTCAGGAGGCAAGCGCTTCACTGGGCGTCGTTCGCTCAATGACAGTGCGGAGCTTCGGCTGCAGTGGCAGTGCTGATCAAAGAGAGCTCACCGAGGGCGAGTGAGGTGGGGCAGCGGCGGCAGCGTCGGCGAGCTGCTGCGGGCTGTGGCCTGCCCACTGCAAGCGCTGCGCAGCCGCGACCCTGCCGCAGGCTATCTCAACTGGCACCTGGCTGTGCAGCCGCGCGTGGATCGATTGCAGCTGCTCGATGCGCGCCCTTAGAGAAGAGGGGCTGGCAAAGCCAGCCCAAAAAGAATGGACAATGTCCAAAGCCAAAGAAAGAGGAGCCGGAGAAAGGACTACACTACAAAACACTGCAGAACACAGAAACGATGCAGAGGGAAGCTCAGTACCCACGAGTGAGCAACATCAGGTCTGAGTAGCTCGCTGCAGGGAAAGAGGCACTCCGCCGAAACCCAGAGGCGGCGGCCATAGCACGGCCTGCTCGCGTGTGGACGGCGTGGGCAAGGGAGCGTTGAAGCGATACGGCCAGGCGCATGCGGAAGACTTGTGCGAAGAAGGGCTCGCCCATTGAGGATAGGGGCTGGAAAATGCCAGCCCAGAAAAGAATGAACAAAGGACGAGAAGGGGCCAGGGGAAGTACAAAGAACAACAAGCACAGAAAAGAAACGAAGCAGCTACGAAGCACTCAGTAACCCCTGCTAAGCTGTGCGAGCGAACCGGCGGCGTTGAAGCCGGGCATGGCCCCTGGCAGACCCGGCCGCCGGTCAGTGGCCTGGCGGGCAAGCCGCTGAATGAGATCCAGCCAGCGGCTGCCGAAAGCCCCGTGTACATCCATCGCCATGGAAAAGGGAGGAGAAAAGGGAGAGAGAGTTGGGGAGGCGCTTGTCAGCGCGCGCCTCTCGTGCGGGGGGGCCCTGACGCCGCCGTCGGCTCCTTGTCGGCGCCGCCGCGGCGCGGGCCCCACACACTGCCGCTAACAAGAGCCGACGTCAGTGGAGCCCCGCCACGAAGAAGTGCTCGCCCATAGAGAAGAGGGGCTGGCAAAGCCAGCCCAAATAGAATGGACAATGTCCAACGTCAAAATGAAGGTGCCGAAAATGGACTACACAACAAAACACGAGACGATACAGAGGGCAGCTCAGTACCCGCGACTGAGCAAACATCAAGTCAGAGTAGTTCGCTAAAGAGGCACTCCGCCGAGACCCAGAGGCAGCAGCCATAGCGCGGCCACGAGCTCCCACATCGTCGCGCGTGCACCGCCGACGCGCCGCGCCTGCCGCGGCCAGCCCCCCGCCCGTCACCGACTGTTTGCTTTTGTACTGCCATCATCGCCGCCCGCCGCCCGCTGCTCGCCGCCCGCTCTGCTCGCCTGAGTGGCTTGTGCTGCTTGTGCTTCCCGTCCGGATCCTCGGGACCTTGTCCTTGCTCGTCGCTGAGACCTTGTCCCGCTTCCGCCCGCTTTCCGCCCGCTGTAGGTTATGTAGGTCTATAGATGTGCCTGCCTTGGTACTTGGCGATTTGGCCTTCGTTCGTTTCAGATACACGAACTTTTCCTCTGCTTTCGCACAGTACCCTTGGCCCTCCTAGCCTAGGCCTTCAGGCAAGCGCGGCCAGATTAATGGGTGGCTGGGAGAGGCCAGCCCAAAAGAATGGACAAGGTCTGAAGGAGCCGGGGTGCTAAGGACTGAGACAGCAGTAAGCGAACTCTCAGTAATCTCTAGTCAGTAGATGCCTTCGCGTTTGCGCTGCCCCGTCCTCTGCACCATGAGCCCTGTAAGATCTCATGTCCTTTGTTTAGAGATGGCCACTTATAGCAAGGGTGCTGTAAAAGGGTTGCAACGGCTGCGGCAATGGGAATCTCAATTGATAGGAGTGGCTGGCAACGGCCGTAGCATCGCGACTATCAGCTGATCGGCAAAAGGGAGTGCTTTGGTAACGGTACCTTGTGGATCGAAACGTCGACCCGGCAGGGCGCTGGATTTGGCGCTGGCAAAGGTCTTCTCACGGCCCTGGACTCGTCTTTGCCGCCGCTTGTATCACAAACATCAAGCTGGGCTGTACAAGACCATAGTCTGCAATGAATCAACTCGGATTGAACGGAGTGGCCAGCCCGGCCGGCCGGATGGACGAAGCCTGGAAGTTCTTTGAGACTGATGTCTTTTAGACCTATTCATGCCTTTGAGCTGGCCTCTCACAGCCATTGTATTACATTGGATGAGCTGCTTTCGTTAAGGGACAATGTGGGTGTAACTGGGCGAGCTTTATTGCCTGGCCTCCCCTTTATTACATGCGCACCGCTCTCTTTTGCTCGTTCATGCTTTCTTCTCACAGCCAGTGCCCCATTCGGGAGGAATAAAGTGCGCAGTGCCCATATAAGGAAAGAATGGCTACAATCAAAGTATGTACACTGTTCATGCAAAAGCTAGTGCAAGAAGTGGGCCTACGTAAATCGAAGCTCAATTTCTAGTGACTAAGGTAACCCGGAAGAGCATCTTCCATCTTGCACGTACATTGGTGTTGTATGCAGGTACGGGTCCCGATGACGATTCCCGACCCAATGTAAGGACATTATCTTGTGGAAACTGGGGTGGCGCCTGGCCGTTCGCTGCCGGGCCCCGAAATTCAACAGCGCCTTCAATTCAAGGCAATGGCTGTGAGAGGCTAGCCCAAAGGAGTGAACAAGATCTGAAAGGGCTGAGAGGGCGGGAAACAAATGAAGCGTGTATCTCGTGAAGGGCCTGAGTGGCCAAGCACGTTGACAGAACAAGTGTTTCAGTGCCGAGAGGTTGACAAGACGACCCAGCGGATGGCCCCGAGTGACAGGGTGCGACAGGCCTGGCGCAACCCCCAATGACAGAAGGCGCGAGCGCTTTGCATGAGGTAAGAAGAAGGCCAAGCAGTGCCAGTACTCTGTTGGGGCAATCATTCAGTACAAGGTATGGGGGTACACAAGGTGAAGCCTTACCCTAATGGAAGCTATAATATGGGGGCGAGAACACAGCTGGAGGGGGACTTCAGTACCCACGAGTGAGCACACACTTGTCCGACAGGTAAACTTGGAGATTCGGAGCACCTCCATGAGAGCCATTGACCTGGCTTAGTGCACGCCCATCCAGCACGCTGATGATTAGCCAAGCCTGAGAGCGCTGCAAAGTAAGCGAGAGCCGTATCCGAATGACGCAAAGAACGCCTCCAAATTGCTAGCATGCCCCAAGCCGCCCCCTCAACTAGGACGACGCACGTCCACATGCTGAGCAAGACGCTGGGGGAAGGAGGAGCATCGGTCATATTCATATCGCACAAATGAAAGTGGTCTTTTTGGGGGTGGTCCTGGTGCTCTCTCGTTTTTGTGATTCACGTGGAGTGTTGCACAGCTGAAAGTTGGCGGGATTGGTGGCCCGGATCTGACGTGGTCTGCTTCTATGAGTACGACATCGAGGAGGCGAGGCCCGCCGCTCTAGGGGCCGGCGACCACGTCCAGGCGCCGCACGTATGGCTCGCCATCGATGCTAAACATGATGCCCGACACCTCCACCGCCAGAGTCACCTAAACTGGCAAAGAATGCCAAAAACAGCATCTTTTACTAGCTTGTGGGAGGCATTGCGCTCACCACCCTCAACACACCTAAGCATGTAGCCAGTGATGAAGAGAGAAGGCGCGCGGTGCGCATAGATTAAGATTCGGTCAAGCCGAGCCAAATTCTTTGCTCATGCATATTGCTAAGGAAGCGCAAAGAGAGAGGAGGCGCGCCAGCACCTTGATTAAGTGCCAGAACTTTCGAGCGCGGCAGGCTCAGCGAGAGCAGCATCCTGTAGCACGCGATGAGCGCCTGCCACACGCTGGTATAAGCAGCGACAATGGCGTTGCGCATTGACCTGCTGAGCAAGACGCTGGAGGAGGGAGAACCACTTGTCACCGTAGCCCCGGTAAATGTTCGAGCCGCATGGATGAAAGCAGACTCCCAAGGGGGCGGTCCTTGTACTGCCTCACGTTTCTTTGCCGAAAGAAAGAAGAAGCAGCAAAGCAAGGACCACCCCCTTGAGAACCAGTTCTATCCATGCACTATCAACATTTATGGCAGCTACGGTGTGAAGTGGTCCTCCATCCTCCATCGCCTGGCCCAGCTGGTAGGCGCCCGCCGCCCTGGTCGGGCTGGTTCCGCAAGCATTGGTTGCTCATTACGGAAAGCGGCTCTCGCTTAGCTTGCAGCATTCCCAGGCGCTAGCCAGACATCAGCGTGCTGGGCGCGCACTAAGCCAGGCCCCTGGCTTGTGTAGTGGTGCTCCGGCGTCCCATATTAGTCTGTCACATATGTATGTGATTACTCGTGCATAATAGAGTCTTTCTTCGATTGTGTTCTACGTTCTGTTGACTTAGCCCCTCAGCGCTTCCCCTGGCCCGCTTCCGACCGTTGGGCGCCCGCGCCCGCCGCTCGCGCCGCCGCCGTCGCCGCCGCCGGCGGCGACGGCG
>WELB01000229.1:149974-173057 GCA_009602725.1 Spirogloea muscicola
GCCGCCGCCGCCGCCGCCGCCGCCGCCGCCGCCGCCGCCGCCGATGCCGGGGGAATGCTGGCGGCGTTGTTGTTGTGACGACGGATCGCTTCCCGGGCTCTGATACGGGCAGGCCGTATGCGCCGTTGACCCGCGGGTTGGGATGGGTGACCCCGCCCACCCCGCATTGCTCCATCAACAAGGCTACCAGCTGAAGGCCGGGCAGCAAGGACTTTTAGATTGTCGAAACAAACTTGGCTCGATTGCCCCGAAGCTTCCGGCGGGGGGCCGAAATCGGCCTATTCTCAGACTTGACGTGGCCAGCGGCTCGCATGGCTCCGCCAAGAAACCGCTGGACCGAAGAGTAACATGCTGATTTTTGCTACGCGCATCTGTTTACATTTGCGGATTGGGGGAGGGAAGGCTCCAGCAGGGAAAGGGCTCTCCTCCAAGCCCGCTACGTGGAGCCGCGAGTTAGGGTTTCGGCACTGCCAGTGCGCCGTGGCCGCGCCGCCGCCTGCGCTCGCGCCCGCTGCCCGCGGCCCCTAGTCACTGCAGACGCGGCTGTGCCGACAGCGGCGGCGGCGGCGGCGGCGGCGGCGGCGCCGGGTGACAGCAGCAGGGCTGCGAGGGCTGCGGCGCCATGGAGATCGATGACGATATCGCACGGGTGCAGGAAGAGCGGCGGCAGAAGGAGGCCGAGCTTGCGGCGCTGAGCAAGGTCAGCTTCGACAAGGACCTGTACGGTGGCGGCGCTGCCAGCCGTTTTGAGGGCTTCGAGACGTCCATCGCCGCAACTGAGGACGAGGAGGAACAGGATGTCACAGAGAGGGAGGTAGCCAGGTAAGCCTTGCCTCCCATGGCGTGACTGGGAAGTTGTTTGTGTATTGAATCTCTGTCCCAGGTCGATGTCCTCGTCTGACCAGGGGCCTTGCTTCGCCTGGCCTTACGTCTTGATCAATACAGAAGAGTACGGAGTTGACCTGTCTTGCAGGTTGTCCAAGGCCCTGGCGTTGAATGTCTGCATGTATGACGTGTTGGACAGCATGTTGCAAGCTGTGCCTGGCTGTTGCCAGGATTGTGTTACGTCGTATGTGACGGCATGTCTGAGTGGGGACGTTCTGCAGAAAGTTGGCTTCATACACTGCTCCCAAGTCTGTGCTGAACGATCTTCCACGAGGAGAAGCAACAGATGAGGATGTGAGCGATGTTGACCCATGACTTATATGATGCGTTACAAGCATCCTCCAACTGGTGGACTACTCTCGTTGTGCTTTGGCTGCAGCTCTGACTGTCTGTCTAGTGGTACTGGCATGGTCATGGGCTCAGGTTCTTGAGGGGTCACAAGTCACCATCGCTTCATCTGTGTCCAGCACTTGAGGTCTCTTTTTGGAAAGGACTCCCAGGCCCTTGTAGCTGATTCAGTTTCCCTTCTCTTTGAGCAGCTCGGCTTGAAAAGGCCGGGGCGAATCATTGATCGAGAAGACGACTATCGCAAGCGGCGCCTCAATCGCATCATCTCACCTGAGAGGAATGATGCTTTCGCCATGGTAAGATTTATCTATCTTCTGGGTTATAGTTGCTATTACTGGGCTGTCATCGACTTTGTTCTGTGTTGTTACCCATATCAAACATGTCTCCATTGACATTGTTCCGTGTTGTCGCAGTTATTAAGCATGTGTCTGTGAGGTCGCAGGGAGATCAAACCCCAGATGCATCAGTCAGGACCTATGCCGATATCATGAAGGAAGAGGCGCTGAAGCGGGAAAAGGAGGAAACATTGAAGCTCATTGCCAAGAAAAAGCAGGAGGAAGCAGAGAGAAAGGAGAAAGAGCTGTCTGAAGCACCAACTAAAGCACAAGAAGCTGCTGCCGGTCCTGTAGCAGCAGCTGCTTCTGGCAAGCGGAGGAATCGATGGGACCAACCTGGTGGAGAGGAGGCCAAGTATGTAGTACTGCCATGGTCATTCATTTTCTTCTTGACGTACTTGCTCAGAATGTATGTCTTTAGCTGGTTGAGCTGGTCAACATGACAGTAACATGGGCCGAGTTGGAAGGTTGTTGACAGAAGCCAGGTTAGCAAAAGCAGCAGCCTCATTTGCCTCTGCTGTTTGCACTCCTGCTAAAGTGTCAGTAATTTCCGACTTGCAGGAAAGCAAAATCGGCATCTGAGTGGGACGATGCATCTGCTACTCCTGGGCCCAGGTATATGGTCAATCAACCATATAGCACGTATGTGACACCTGCCTAATTCATGTACTTAACTTGACTTGACTCTTGGTCTGCCCCTGTTTTATTCCATGTGATGAAGTCGGTGGGATGCTGCAACTCCCTCAAGACCTTCTGTTGATGCCACTCCTACACCTGGAGCAAGGAGGAATCGCTGGGACGAAACCCCAACTCCAGGCAGAGTAAGTACATGGTCTATGACCTGCAACATGATGTTTGTATGCCATTTTTGTAAGTTGCACTGACCATCCCCGTGGTTGCAGCACCTCAAAGGTGCTTCTAACTAATTGTGTCTGATGTGATCATGGCTGGGAAATCATGGCTAAGTCTTGTCACGAAGGAGAGCATGACATAGGTCCACCAATTTTACGGTGCAGCTTGCAGACGGGGATGCAACGCCAGGTGCAGGGGCAACTCCAGCTGGCATGACTTGGGATGCAACTCCCAAGCTTGCAGGCATGGCCACGCCGACACCGAAGAGGCAGCGGTCTAGGTGGGATGAAACCCCAGCAAGTATGGGAGGAGCTACTCCCATGGTGGCAGCAACTCCCGGTGGCACATTTGGTATGACGCCTGGTGTGACGCCACTTGGTGGCATAGACATGGCTACTCCTACTCCAGGCCATATCACATTGCGTACGCCAATGACCCCGGAGCAGTATAACATGATGAGGTGGGAGAAGGACATCGAGGAGCGCAACAGACCTCTGTCAGACGAGGACTTGGATGCAATGTTTCCGGCAGAGGGTTACAAGATCCTCGACCCTCCTGCCTCTTATGTGCCCATCAGAACGCCGGCGCGCAAGCTGCTGGCAACTCCCACCCCCGTTGCAGGGGCTACTCCTTTGTATCAGATTCCTGAAGAAGACCGTACGCAGAAGTTTGACGTACCATCAGAGGCTGCTGCTAGTGGACTACCTTTCATGAAACCTGAGGACTACCAGTACTTTGGAGCTCTGCTTAATGAGAAAGAAGAAGAGGAGCTCACCCCTGAAGAGAGCAAGGAGCGGAAGATCATGAAGCTCCTACTTAAGGTTCAACTTTGTCAACTATGCACAATCAGAGACTTTGCACAGCTTGCAAGCTTGCAAGTTATCAAGAATATTGACAATCTAGTTGCTGCAATAGCACTGCCGTCTGACACTGGCTAATTTGTAATACACACTTGCAGGTGAAGAATGGGACACCGCCACAAAGGAAGACTGCTCTCAGGCAATTGACTGACAAGGCTCGAGAGCTTGGTGCGGGGGCACTCTTCAATCAGATCTTGCCATTGCTCATGTCTCCAACCTTAGAAGATCAAGAGCGTCATCTTCTGGTCAAGGTTGGTACTTAGTACATAACCCTTGAGTTTCATGTACTAAAAGTACTGGCTTTTGCTACACTCTTGCTCTGCTGTGTGTTGCGCCCCTTCTCAGCGCAATGTCTGCAATGGCCATTGTCTTACAGGTCATTGACAGGATCTTGTACAAGCTAGATGAGCTGGTGCGTCCATTTGTTCACAAGATCTTGGTGGTCATTGAGCCTCTGCTCATTGATGAAGACTACTACGCCCGTGTAGAGGGCCGAGAGATCATCTCCAACCTGAGCAAGGTTTGCTCGATTTACAACCTTGATGATTTATGCATGCTATATTGTACTGCTCTGCTGCTTGGTACGGCTTCATTTTGAGTGCACGTTAGAGAGATTGTTATGCAAGCTGTATTTTGGCATTTGCCAGCACTCTAAGTGAGATTTCTACATGTCTTGGCAACAGGCTGCTGGGCTGGCTACTATGATTGCTGCCATGAGGCCGGATATCGACAATATTGACGAGTATGTCAGGAATACAACAGCCAGGGCTTTCTCTGTGGTGGCATCGGCTTTGGGCATTCCAGCACTGCTTCCATTCCTGAAAGCTGTGTGCCAGAGCAAGAAGTCATGGCAGGCGCGACACACTGGTATCAAGATTGTCCAACAGATAGCCATATTGATGGGAGTGGCTGTGCTGCCCCATCTGAAGTCACTTGTGGAAATTATTGAGCATGGCCTTAATGATGAAAATCAGAAGGTGTGACTTCTATGCCACCATCTTTTTGATGAAGAATCTTATAGCCACTTGTTGTTCTGCCTCACTGTGGAAGGAGTTGCTTGTGGGCTTGCACTTCTCATAAATTGCTGGATAGTTGACAGCGCGTGTGGGTTCATGTGAATATCTACAGGTGAGGACAATCACGGCGCTGTCACTTGCAGCTTTGGCCGAGGCAGCAGCTCCTTATGGTATTGAAAGCTTTGACTCGGTGCTGAAGCCTCTCTGGAAGGGCATAAGGGCCCACAGAGGAAAAGTGCTTGCTGCTTTTTTGAAGGCCATTGGTTTTATCATACCTCTTATGGATGCTAACTACGCTAGCTACTACACGAAAGAGG
Source organism: Spirogloea muscicola (assembly GCA_009602725.1). Taxonomy (NCBI): domain Eukaryota; kingdom Viridiplantae; phylum Streptophyta; class Zygnematophyceae; order Spirogloeales; family Spirogloeaceae; genus Spirogloea; species Spirogloea muscicola. Next base: position 154,588 of record WELB01000229.1, read on the forward strand.
TGAACAACATATCCTGTGACAGCACTTTTGCCGGAGCTGTATGTGAAGGCTTGTATCTGATGCAGTGTAACAATCCTGTCATCTGAGGTCTGAGTTGCAAGCTGCACAGGCATCTCAGAATGACCTTTTGCTAATCGTGTGCCATCTGCCTTCTACATATGATAGTGATGTGTGTTTCCTTGCTTGCAGGTAATGGTCGTCCTCATCCGTGAGTTCCAGTCCCCAGATGAAGAGATGAAGAAGATTGTTCTTAAGGTGGTGAAACAGTGTGTGGCTACTGATGGCGTGGAAGCTGAGTACATCAGAAAAGAAATTCTTCCAGAATTCTTCCGGAACTTCTGGGTCCGAAGGATGGCCCTGGACAGACGCAATTATCGCCAGCTTGTTGAGACCACTGTGGAAGTTGCAAACAAGGCAAGCATACTTGTTATCTTCTTGACTATTGCTGGTGTTGCTGCTATTGAATATTGGTGAAGCAAGCTTCGCATGCACTTTGAGTACAACAGCCATCTGGTATACTTCTTTGTTGGGCCTGTGTATCACAAAGGTCTATCCAGGGCATATGTAGGGCTGCGGAAGTAGCTTGCATGGGGAACTGTTTTGTTCTGCACCTTTTGCGGACTGCATTGCTGACATAAGCGTATGTTGTCTGCTGGTGCTTTGCAGGTTGGTGTGTCAGACATTGTAGGACGAGTGGTGGAGGACTTGAAAGATGAGAGCGAGCCGTATAGGCGGATGGTCATGGAGACAGTTGAGAAGGTTGTGACAAATCTGGGTGCTTCAGATATCGACGCCCGCCTGGAGGAGCTCCTCATCGACGGCATTTTGTATGCGTTCCAAGAGCAGGTCAGCTTAATAGCTTATATGACATTGCCTCTTCTCGCCTTTTCTTTCACTTGTCTTTTGTACTCGTTGGAGGTTTTTGAGATTGAACATGCATCATTGTGTAGAGGCAGGTGTAGAGGTTGGTGAGGAAGACTAATTCTCTTTTGTGTGCTGTATGCTGCCACAGACTAGTGACGATGCAAATGTCATGCTCAATGGATTTGGTACAGTTGTGAATGCCCTAGGCCAGAGGGTGAAACCGTATCTGCCTCAGATCTGTGGAACCATCAAGTGGAGGCTGAATAATAAAAGTGCCAAAGTCAGGCAACAGGCTGCTGACCTGATTGCTAGAATTGCTGTAGTAATGAAAGCATGCCATGAGGAGCAGCTGATGGGCCATCTGGGTGTCGTGCTCTATGAGTACCTTGGTGAAGGTGAGTTTGCCATATGCTTAGCAGGTCTCATCACAGTGCTAAGCGATTCAGGCTTACCGGCTAATCTTAGACGAGCTTCTTACTGCTCGTTTAACAAAGTGCGGTGGTGGAAGGGAAGGGTTTGAGCTGTAGGGTGGAAGGGCAGGCTTTCAAAAGCATCAGTCGCAGATAGCTGACAAGTGTTTGGTGGTGTTGAATTGTCCTCCAGAATATCCTGAGGTGCTTGGGTCCATCCTAGGGGCTCTGAAAGCCATCGTGAATGTCATTGGAATGACGAAGATGACACCTCCTATCAAGGATCTTCTGCCCAGGCTTACGCCCATTCTTAAAAACAGGCACGAGAAGGTCCAAGAGAATTGCATTGATCTCGTTGGACGGATAGCTGACAGAGGTGCTGAATTCGTTCCTGCTCGTGAGTGGATGCGCATTTGCTTTGAGCTTCTTGAGATGTTGAAGGTAAGTGGCTCCAGTCTCATGTTGGCTTGCTTCATCACTTTGCCATTGTTGACCGCAAGCAGTCTGTGTATCGTGGTGCTCCTTTGTGTTCTTGCTTATGTTGACTGCTAGTCTTAAACTATAGACTCTCTGCGCAAACAGTGCTGGTCTTCAGTTGAGCAATTCTTATTTGCGTGTAACAGGCCCACAAGAAAGGTATCAGACGAGCTACAGTGAACACGTTCGGCTACATTGCAAAGGCTATTGGCCCTCAAGATGTACTTGCCACGTTGCTGAACAATCTGAAGGTCCAGGAGAGGCAAAACAGGGTCTGCACAACGGTGGCTATCGCTATCGTGGCCGAGACTTGTTCACCTTTCACTGTACTGCCAGCTCTGATGAACGAGTATGTAGCTTGTCCTTGTTATTATATTAGTACTACTTGTTTTGAGACTGTGTTTGTTATATGTATGCCTGTCATGCTCTAGCTACTACATAGCTCAACATTACTGGTGCCACCCTATGTTGTCCCTATGGGCTTTCTTGCGCGAGGCCTTAATCTCTTGGCAAGCTGAGGTATGTTGTCAACAAAAACAAGTGGGAATGCTGAATTTTCTACCGCAGAAATCTTATCGTGGTGTGTGCTTGTGCGTTAGATATCGGGTACCTGAGCTCAATGTACAGAATGGTGTTCTCAAGTCCCTTTCCTTCCTCTTTGAGTACATTGGAGAAATGGGCAAGGACTACATTTACGCAGTGACTCCACTTCTTGAAGACGCCCTGATGGATCGCGATTTAGTGCATAGACAGGTAAGCTTGGCTCCATATTATCGCTCGTGCTTTCTGGGTTTGCATCTGTACTGCACGGAAGAGAGCTCTCTTGCTACTGCTGATTTTCTGGTCAGCCTGAGTAGCGAAGTAGTAGCCAATTGTTAGGACTGAATGTGTTTCTTAATCAAGCTCTGCCGTACGAGCTTTTACCATGATTTCTGTACAGGCTAGGCAGTTGGAAAGTGGAGTACTGACGCAGCTTGGTGTGACACTTGTATTGTTGTGCCTCAGACTGCAGCTTCTGCTGTGAAGCACATGGCGCTGGGCGTGGCTGGACTCGGCTGCGAAGATGCTTTGGTGAGCAGTCTGAGTAGCTGAAGCTTCTTCGTCACCACATTAGTAAATAAGGCACCTAAGTGCCCAAATCAAATGAAGCCAATGTGGTGCATCTCACTTATACTTCTTCCACCACTTGAGGGGTGATGCCTTATCCTGCATGTTTGTCAATTGTGCGCAGGTCCATCTGCTCAACTTTGTCTGGCCAAATATATTTGAGACTTCGCCCCATGTCATCAATGCTGTGATGGAAGCCATTGAGGGAATGCGAGTAGCCCTTGGCCCTGCAGTTATACTTTCATACTGTCTCCAGGTAAGCTCTCAGTCCAAGTCCTGTGCCAGGTGCCTCCCTGAGAAGTATCATGAAGTGATAGATGTGGCTGACATGTACACCCTGACTATACTGTGTGGAGCTGCACAACTGACTTAGGCTCCACGGCCATGTAAACAAATATGACAGGGACTTTTCCACCCCGCGAGGAAGGTGCGGGAGGTATACTGGAAGATTTACAACTCGCTCTACATAGGATCGCAGGATGGCCTTGTTGCCGCCTACCCCGTCCTGGAGGATGAGGGGAGCAACACTTTTAGCCGACCAGAGCTCCATATGTACATCTAGTATTGTCACAGCAGCCATGCTGTCCATCTGTTACCTGGGATACTAGCCGATTCTGTGATGGCATATTGAAGAGCTTCTTTCTTCTTTTCCCATTGTAGCCGCCTTTGTAGAGAGATCCGAATGGAAGTGTTTCTCGATAGCATACCATGTTACGGACCTCCCAAATTTCCCGTGCCGCTGCTCTCCCTTAGAAGCAAGACAATCAGGTGTTGCAAATGAGGCGTTGCAAATAGGAGTACAACATGCACACTGGTAACATGTAGGCAGCCAGTCAAGAGATCTCTACAAGCATGAGATGACTGCTATGAAAGACCAAATTCTCCGGAAGCCTGCAAGCAGACATGCTCATCACAGATGTGTGCCCACAAAGAATTTGTATCCACCATCGCCATTCGCAATATTGGCATGTGGTGCTGCTCCATGCGCTAATAAGATTAATATCAAGTTGCTGAGGGGCTCCATCAGAGTATCAACCAACAGGTGAAGAGGTAAAGATGAGTGTAATATATGGCCTTTGTGGAGGACGCCAAAACTGTTGAAGATAGAAATATGGTGAATCGGCGGGTCGGGGTGGGTGACCATCCCGACCGTCTAATTGGGCCGTGAGAGTCTCCCCTGGATAAGGGAGGCCTCGGCCACCCATCGGCACACCCCCCACATCTGAGGCCACGCGGTGCGCCCGTGCGCCCTAGCCATGGCTGCCACCCACCTTGGGTGAGGGCGGAGCCTGTGCTGTCAGACTGACTGACTGTCTGAGATCTAAATCTGTCTGGCGCCATGAGCGCATCTGCTTCTGTGCCGCCGCGTCGAGGGCGGTCTGCTGGGCCCATAGACAAGGGCAAACGTCCGATGGAGGACTTCGACTGGCGGAAGGAACAATCTGAGAACACTGACTACAACAGACAGGAACAGGTACAGGAGCAGATACAGGAGCGGCCAGCCCAGGAAATTCAACAGATTATGGGCCCACCCCTTGGGGGTTCCCTAGGTTCGCTCCCTGTTCTGACTCCCAAGCTAGCCAGAGATACCAACTGGTTAGTCTGGAAGTATAAAATGAAGAAGCTGCTTCAGTTTCAAAATGTCTGGGATGCTGTAGAGCCTCCAGCTGATCGAGGGCTTTGTCGGCCCTTCTCTCGTGAGAATGTTGTAGCCTCAGCAATTCTTGCAGCAAATCTGGCTGATGAAGAGGTGATAGGCGTTGTCAACCTGTCTCTGGCCAGTGGCATCTGGGAGTATCTCAAGAACAAGTTTGAGAACCGAGGAACTGACAGGGCTTACTACCTCAGCATGCGCTTGCGCGAGTGCAGAAAGGAGGAGGATGAGCCCATCCAAGCATTTGTAAGCAGGGTAGAATCATTGGCCCTTCAGCTGCAAGACATTGGAGAGGAGGTTCCGGTCCGATTCTTAGTTCTTGCCATACTTATGGGGCTCCCGCCTGCATATGATACTGTCAGAGATACATTGCAGATGGTCAGCACCGACGAACTGACTGTAGAATATGTGCTGGCTCGCCTCCTTCATAAGGAGCGAGCATTGGAGGAGCAACATCGACTTCTGACAGGTTCTCTGACAGGATATCAGATAGGACCTCCAACAGGCTCTCTGAACACAGGTTCGCTGACAGGTTCTCTGATAGGCTCTCTGACAGGTGCACAAGCAGCGCTGCTGGCTAGACGCCAATCTGAGCAAGACCTTCGACACCACTTGAATCAATCGAGGCTTCATCAGCACAATGTTGCTCGCAGTCTTCGGAGCGGGACTGGTGATAGTAGTCGTCTGAGTGAAGATCAGTTTGCAGGATGGAATAAGAATCCTCTGTACCCTAGAACTTGCTTCTACTGCCGTGAACCTGGTCATGTGATCAACGACTGTCCCAAGAAGAAGGCTCTGGGATCTGGTAACAATAGTAGAAGAGGTAGAGGCAGCTATGCTGAGGGAGAAGCTCACTTGTCTAGACAATCTGACAGGTCGAATTGTGATAGCTGGCTGATCGATAGTGGAGCGTCTCACCATCTCACTTACAGGCGGGATTGGCTCCACAATTACCAATCTGTTCCGGATTTCAAGATTTATCTGGGTGATGATAGTGTGCAGCCTGCTGTGGGAAAAGGAGAAGTGCAGCTGCAAGTGCCTACCCTCCATGGCACTGAGACACAACATCTGACAAACGTATATCATGCTCCTGGTTTGGCGTCAAATCTTCTGTCTGTTTCCCAGCTCTTAGACCAGGGCTATCAAGTTGTTTTTGACAGAGATATCTGTACTATCACGCGATCTGGTGTTCCCACTCTGACAGGACGCAGGTCAGGAGATCTGTTTACTCTGAACGGACAGGTGCAAGTACAGGCTGTGGAAATACAGAATCAGGTGCAGAAACAGATGCAGGTGCAGAAACAGATGCAGGTTCAGGGCAGGGTAAATGTTTCTGAGTCTGACAAAAAGACGTTTGAGCAATGGCATGCTCGACTGGGACATCCCAATGTTCAGCGGATGAAGAAGCTGAAGAGTATGGTGCATGGAGTAGATACCCTTACACAAGATGTTGAGTCTGAATTTTGTCGGAGCTGTGCTCAAGGGAAACTCCATCTTCAACAACCGCTTGCTGGTGAGCACTATAGAGCTTCTACACTTCTGGAGCTGGTGCATTCGGATGTCTGTGGTCCTATGCAAATACCTTCTTTAGGGGGCAGCAGATATATTTTGTCCTTCATTGATGATGCCAGCCGATGGAGCAAGGTATATTTTCTGAAAAACAAGAGTGAGGTGCTGGAGAAGTTCGTGCGTTTCAAAGCTGCAGTGGAGTTGCAGACAGGGAAGAAGCTCAAGGCTCTTAGATCTGATAATGGTGGAGAGTATACTTCTCAAGAGTTTGAACGGTTCTGTAAACAACAGGGTATACACAGGCAATTGACAGCAACCTATCGTCCTCAACAGAATGGTGTGGCGGAAAGGTGGAATAGATCCGTCATGGAGATTGCAAGGTGCTTACTATTTCATTCTTATACACCATCAGAATTTTGGGCTGAAGCAGTCGCAACGGCTGTTTATCTGAAGAATAGAATGCCTACTAGTGCAGTAAAAGACATGACGCCACAGGAGTTCTGGACTGGAAAGAGACCTACGGTTGCCCACCTTAGGGTATTTGGTTGTACTGCGTGGATGCATGTTCCTACTGAGATGAGACACAAGTTGCAATCAAAGGCTCGTCAGTGTGTCATGGTAGGATATGGTGAACACGTGAAAGCGTGGAAGTTGTTTGATCTTGAGAACAGGAGGATGGTGTTCAGCAGAGATGTAATGTTTGATGAACAGAGAAGTCCAGACTATTCTGCTTTCCCGTTACGGCCATCTGAGACAGTGGGAGAAGTGCAGTGGTGGCCTGTATCTCAAGAGCCTGACATTGTGGCTACTGTGGAGGCAGGGTCTGAATCTGGCGATGGAGTGGAAGCAAGGACAGGAGGTGACGATCTGGAAGAGACTACTGCTACATTGGGAGTATCCAGGACAGATGTTCGTGCTTTTGCTGCTGTAGTGTTACATGAGCCTCTCACAATGCAAGAGGCCATGAGTAGCGATGCAGCACTCAAGTGGAAAGCAGCAGCAGAAGCAGAACTAGATTCTATCAAGGAGAACAAAACTTGGGATTTGGTAGAGTTACCTGCTGGCAGGAAAGCGATCCCCAGCAAATGGGTGTTCAAGATCAAACTGAAGGGCGATGGGTCTGTAGATCGATATAAAGCACGCCTTGTGGCCAAAGGTTGTGCTCAGAAGGAAGGGATTGATTACAACGAGACATTTGCTCCAGTGGTTAAAAATAGTGCTGTCAGAAGTTTGCTGGCTATGGCAGCTATTCATGATTTAGAAGTAGAACAGATGGACGTCACCACAGCGTTCTTGAATGGCGATCTTGAGGAAGAGATCTACATGCAACAGCCTGCAGGTTTTGAGGTCAAAGGCAAGGAGAGTAAAGTGTGCAAGCTGAAGAAAGCACTATATGGACTTAAACAGGCGCCCAGGGCCTGGTATGCACAGATTGATACTTTTCTAGTGAACCAAGGTTTCAAGAGATCTGAGGCTGACCACAGCGTGTATGTGAGGAAGAAACCTGCTAAAGTGGTTCTGGCACTGTATGTTGATGATCTGATTTTACTGGGAGACTCAGCTACTGAAGTGAAAAGAGTAAAGCAAGAGCTGAGTAGTAGATTCAAGATGAAGGATCTTGGGCCCTTGGAGTACTTTTTGGGTATCCAGGTCAAGAGAGATAGAAGCAGGAAGATATTGACCTTGAGTTCATCAAAGTACATATCTGAAGTCTTGGACAGATTTGGTATGCAAGACTGCAATCCTATCTCTACTCCACAGGATACAAAACAGACTTTGAGCAAAAATCAGGGACCCAAGACAAATCAAGACAGACAAAAGATGGCACAGGTGCCTTATAGGGAGGCAGTGGGATGTTTAATGTACATAGCTGTGGCAGCACGTCCAGACATAGCAGCAGCAGTGGGAGTGGTTGCTCAGTTTGTGCAAGATCCTGGTTGTGAACATTGGCAAGCTGTCAAGAGGATCATGCGATATCTGCAGGGAAGCAAGAATCTGTGCTTGACGTTTAGAAATTCAGGAGATAAATCTGATGAACTGGTAGGATTCTGTGATGCCGACTGGGCAGGCAGTCTGGATGATAGAAGGTCAGTAACAGGTTATGCCTTTGAGTTGGGAGCAGGAGCAGTCAGTTGGAGTAGTAGGAAACAGCAGACTGTGGCGACTTCAACTGTAGAAGCGGAGTACATGGCAACGACTGCAGCAGCAAAAGAAGCAACCTGGCTGAGGAGACTACTACAAGAATGTGGATTCCTTTCTTCATCGAGTGCAACCACTTTGTTCAGTGATAGTCAAGGTAGCATTGCTTTGATTAAGAATCCTGTCTATCATGCTCGTACTAAGCATATAGAGATACAACATCATTTCATCCGAGAGAAGGTAGACGAGGGAGTCATCAAGATGCAGTACTGTAGTACAGCAGATATGACTGCAGATATTCTGACCAAGGGCTTGCCTAAGCCCAAGTATGATAGATGTAGAAGTTTGCTAGGTCTGGCTGATTCACATATTTAGTGGGAGTGTTGAAGATAGAAATATGGTGAATCGGCGGGTCGGGGTGGGTGACCATCCCGACCGTCTAATTGGGCCGTGAGAGTCTCCCCTGGATAAGGGAGGCCTCGGCCACCCATCGGAACACCCCATATATATCTGAGGCCACGCGGTGCGCCCGTGCGCCCTAGCCATGGCTGCCACCCACCTTGGGTGAGGGCGGAGCCTGTGCTGTCAGACTGACTGACTGTCTGAGATCTGAATCTGTCTGGCGCCATGAGCGCATCTGCTTCTGTGCCGCCGCGTCGAGGGCGGTCTGCTGGGCCCATAGACAAGGGCAAACGTCCGATGGAGGACTTCAACTGGCGGAAGGAACAATCTGAGAACACTGACTACAACAGACAGGAACAGGTACAGGAGCAGATACAGGAGCGGCCAGCCCAGGAAACTCAACAAAAACCTCGCCTTTCATTCTGGTGTTAATTGCGCATCTGAGGACAGGCCGCGCCTTGGCTGTCGCGTCTGATCTTCACTTGTGACCTTGATGCTGGGACTGATGACTGCAATCAGTCAGATAAAGTGTAGCTGACTTGGGGTACTTGGGACACCCGGTCCGCTTGACGTACTCGCCCAACTCTCGTGGGCGGCTCTGTACTGGCCACTTGCTTTTTTTTGGGGTTCGTCCTCTCCTGTTGGGGCTTCCTTGCAGGCTTGACGATCCCTTTGGGCTGGCCCTTCTGAGCCGCCGCCATCTGTGGAAGAGCTCACTTCCTCTATGGAAGGCTGTACGCTTATGTGAGCTCTTCCAATGTGGTCAAGGAAGGCCAGCCCGAAAAGATTGGACAAGGTCTCAAAGGGCCGGAATAAAGAAGGCGCGCGGTGCGCATGAAATGAGATGGACGCTATAGCTAGCCAGTACAATGAGTAAGAAGAACCTCAGTAAAAAACAAAGGGGATATTTTCGTGTTTGAAACAAACGAAGGCCAAAATGACCAAGTAAAAAGGCAAGCACATCTAATGACGCATATCACCCACTGCAAATTGACCAAATCAGTAGCCACGGGTCAGCTCGTAAAAGTTCGCTAATCGATGCCTGAATACCAGACGGCGAATTTGAAGCCCTTCTGCCGCTCGCAGCAAGGCGGCCAAACACGCTGACCACCCGGCTGGGGACGAGTTCGTACCCCTGGCCGTCGATGTGCACGGGGCTCTCGGGTCCCAGTGGCTCGACCTGCTGGCCAGGCTTGCGCGACACTCCATGTCCCGCAGGCGAGGTGAGCAGGCTGACTTCAACGCCGCTAGCTCGTTGGCCCAAGTCTATCGCATGCGACTAGCGGTATCGCTCCAGCGGTCCATGAGCCACGCTTTGCACCCGCGTGCTGGCCGTGCTCTCGCTGCTGCCTCTGGCATTCGTCAGGAAATAGTTTTCCGCTAGCTAGTCTGTCGGATTTGAGGCTCCTCACTCGTTGTTATTGAGCGATTCATCCTTCCCCATGCGGAGAGGAAGAAGGAGAGGCACTACAATGACCACCCCCGGGGCGACCACTTCTTCCCATGTGCCATGGACATCTACGGCGGCTACGGAACGAAGTGGTCTTCCCTCCTCCATCGCTTGGCACTGCATGTCGATGCCCGCCGACGTAGTCGGGCGGGTAACTTAGGGCATTCCAGCGTCCCGCAAGCCATCGTTGCATGCTATAGAATGCGGTTATCATTGAGTCTACAGCGCTCCCAGGCACTCGCGATACACCAGCGTGCTGGTCGTGCATTAGCACAGGCTAATGGCTTCCGTGGTGGTGGTTTGGCGCCTTAGCTTAGCTTGTCAGATATGCATGTGCTCACTCGGGGATATTAGTGTCCCCCTTAGCCAGCTCATTACCCAGTTAACAGGTCATTTGTAAGGCTTGAATTGGCCTCCCTTTCAATTTCATGCGCACCGCGCGCCTTCTCCCCTAGATTAGTGCTAGCGCCTCTGGCCCCTTCGTAGTTTGGCCCCTTCGAACCTTGTCAAATTCTTTTCGGCTGGCTTCTCACAGCCCTTGCCCCCATTGGGTGAGCCACTTCTTCTGCCACCAACTGGAGCTCGCGCAGCTTTTTGGTGCAAAGCACGAGCCTGAGCACGCTGCAAACAGGCCGACACTTGTCGTCGCAAGAAACAGGCGCTAACATGAGAAAACGACTGAAGGGGGTCTCTAATGACCACATGAGTGAGCACATACATACCTGCCAGGCTTATCTGGGGCGCTGGAGCTCCACCCTGCAAGCCAGTGGCCTGGCTTAGTGCGCAAGAAAAGAAAGTAAGGCGCCCATAGAGAAGAGGGGCTGGTAGAGGGCAGCCCGAAAGAGGGACATAGCTCCCCGCGCAGCTTGTGCACGCTGCTCTGCACAGGGTCCTGCCCTTGACTTGAGAAGCGATCAGTAGCAACTTAGCACCCAAGAAAGAGAAGAGAGGCCTGGCTAGCAGGCTGCAGATACCTGGTCTACTGCGCAGTCGCCCCAATGTAAGCTCGGTGGCCAATGCCCCTGGGCAGGCCTGTGCCTAGGTATGACAGAGAAGGCGCAGCTGAGTTGAACGCGGCCGTGGCAGCGGCGTAGTCGTCAGAGTGCTGATGTGAAGGCTCGCGGATCGCCTGACCTCGTCAAAGGCTGCCGCCGACGACGACAGCGGTGCCTGTGATGACCCAAGATGCTCCCAGCTGCTCGACAGCTGAGCGCGACTACGTGCGAGCTGCGCCGGACGGCCAGTGCAACGAGCGTGGCGGCGGCGCAGGCAAGCCCACGTCGGAAAGTCCTCCGCCAGCCGCGCCGCCTGCATGGCGGAGCGGCCTCGCCGGGGCGCTGTCCGGCTTGGCCACAGTCGCCGTGCTCCACCCACTCGACGTCGTCCGCACACGGCTGCAAGGTGGCTTCCTTGCACAACAACTTTAATGAGCGACATCAAATATTGCTGGATCACCTGCCACGCTCGTCCTCCTCCGAGTGGCAGTAGTAGCTCCACTTGCTCCACTTTCTCCAGCGGCCATTTGCACGATCACCTTGTCATGGCTACACTGCCGGCGGTCCAAGAGCCCCTGCTTGCGACAGCAAGGGCAGGTCTGCTGGGCACTGGACGCCGATTCTGAGCCAGCTCTGAAGGACTTGTTGCAGTGCATGACGGCCATAGTGGGCACCTTCCAAGATACAGCGGGACGTGGCACGCCCTCAGCAGCGTTGCCAGGACAGAGGTGCCTTGGCCGTGACCCTTGACACCCTGTTCCTGTGGATTCACTCCGGAGTCTGCTGTGCTTGCAGCTCGCAATCTTTTGGACATGACAGATTGCTAGTGCTGGTGCACGCTTTTTACCGTTTACTCAGTCCTACATTCAGTCTGCAGATTGCTGCTCACCCTTGTCAAAGCTCGGACCTACAAACTCAACCTAAGCAAGGAACACCTGACCTGTAGTCTTCAAGTTCATGCTAAAGTGTCACTGAGATCATGTTAGAGTGTCGCTGCTACTTGGTGAGTCTGCATTCGTGTGTTAGGATTGTCTTGGTCGCACGCCCGTGCAGCAGCACCTCGGCCCACTTGGGCACGCTGCTGGCTGAGCATGGAACAAGTCCCCATTCACAAATTTCCACCAACCTGTTCCAGCGCAGGGATTGAGGGGCCTCTATGCTGGCCTCTACCCAGCAATGCTCGGCTCTACGGTTTCCTGGGGCCTCTACTTCTTTCTGTGAGCCCAACAAGGAGCTACTGTGGTGCTACTGGCGTGACCAAAAACGTCTGGGAGCTCAACTGCTGTCGTTGTCCAATCGCTATTGACCTTGAAGATGTGTTGCTTCACTAAAAAGCGCTTACTCCGAGTAGTAAATAAATGTGTTCCACCTATTGAAGTCCTTCTTCTTCTGAGAGCACAGGAGGTTCTGTTAGAAAGAATTTGGCTTGGGCGTAAAGGCTTGCCAGGTTTCTGGCATCACAGGTATAACAGGGCCAAGCAGCAGCTGCAAGATATGACAAAGAAGCCTGAGCTTGGCCCAGCTCTGCACCTTTTGGCTGCTGCAGAAGCTGGCACCCTGGTAAAGCTGGAATGCTGGTTTGGTCTCACCTGGAAGTCGTCTTGCTTGCTGTCATGTTGCACATGGGTCAAGCATGGCTAGCCAAGTTGAACTGCATGCAGATGCCAGCAGATATGTCAGCCAGGATGGCAAGAACGGAGAACAGGGTGGTGACACCAATTGGAGATCTGGGCTTCAAACTCCTGTGTCTCACCTTTCTCAAATCTGATCCCTGTATGCAAGCTTGTGCGCAGGTGTGCCTCCTTACAAATCCAGTGTGGCTTATCAAGACCAGGTTGCAGCTGCAGAACCAGAAAGGTGCCTTGGGAGCGGCGGGAAAGCCATACAAGGGCTTCCATGGTGAGCCCATTTCCAATCTGGAGCTAAGTGCAATCTTGAATATTTGCACAGCCACCTATTGCCTTTCTTGAGCAGGTGATTGCTCTGCCAGATGATTTTATCCTGCTCATATGAAGCCAAGCAAGCACAGAGATCTATTTCATAAGATCATAATGTATAAGTTGAGGGCTTCTCTGTTCTATTGAGTGTGACCAACAATGCAAGGAAATCTTCAGAAAGTCTTGCATTCTATGTTAGATTCCTCTCTGACTTGCTTAAATGTTCTGCAAGCCTTTCTTAATGCGTGGCCATGTTTCCAGTAGTAATGCAGACATCACCTTCATCGTTGAACAGCCTCCACCTTTGACCTTGCATTTCGTGTGCTTCTATAAGATCTTCAGATGCAGCTGTGAGGGTGTTCCAAGAGGAAGGCTTCCGAGGGTTGTACAAAGGTCTTGGCCCTTCTCTTATTCTGGTAAGTCAAACAACAGCCCTCAGACATGCAGTCACTGCACTGCGAGATAGTCTGGTCCTTGACTATCTCCGAGACAAGGTGTATGGGCAGTACCTGTGACAGAGTCCTCTATGGCTCTGCATCTCAGCTCCGTGGCCCGTGAGCCACATCCCGACGTATTATATGATATGGCTCGTCTGTCAGACCTGAACATCGGAGGCGAGTTGGTCAATTGGTCAATAGGTATCACATGGGTCGATCCAATTTATGGCCTATGAGGAGAGCCGCAAGCTTGCTATTCGCTGGCGCTCACATGGAGACAAGTCAAGTGACAGCACTTCACGAGGACCCTTGGTGAAGCCACTTGCACATTGGTGGCAAGGCCTTGCTTCGCTGCTGCTGTACTTGTAGTAGCGCTCCTCACTCCTGTTTTCTCTGCGCCCAAAGTCTCACCCTTTGTTGGCACTGCCTTATCGTAACATAGTAGTTGTTACTGCTGTGCGATGCGATCTCCAGGGGGCGTTGGACTATGCTGCTCTAGGTGCCATCTCCAAGCTTGTTGCAGTCTTGTGTACATACCCATATCAGGTACGGCAGTGGAGTACATGCACAAACATGTCTTGACACTAGTTTTACATGCAAGGAGCCCCCCTCACATTGCAGCGTGAGCACAGTACAGCTCCTGTATTTCCTCAGCCACTCTGTCACTGCAGCATTTTGGACAGTGGGTATGATTGCTTGTGGACTGTAACGTGTGATGCTCATGACCAAGTTTGCAATCAGATTGAGCCTTGACCTTAAGCCATGAACTCTTGCTTTTCTTCAGGTTGTCAGATCTCGGCTGCAGGTGTGTCTCGTGTCTCCTGACCCTCAACTCTATTATCCTTGCTTGAGTATCTGCATCCTCTTTGCCATGTTGTGAAAGTGAAAGAACTCACTTTGACTTGGACTAGCTCTTGCACCTGCAATGTGCTCTACTGAACAAAGTTATACTTCGCCCATTATTATACGGCAGCTCTTGCTGCTGGTTGACTAATTTTATGAATGGTTGTGCAGCAACGGCCAGGTAATGATGGCACTACCAAATACAAGAGCACTGGGCAAGCCCTTGCTCTCATTTACAGGTGTCCTCATCACCTTACCTCATGCCATTTCTGAGCCACCTTGCTCACTGTTTGTTGAGCAGATCTATGACTTAAATACTACATTCAATTCGTCACTGCCAAGAAGAAGCTGACGAACCATATTTTGAGTCTACTCATTCACACAGATATGAGGGCATCCGAGGCTTCTACAAAGGAATGGTGCCCACCATATTGAGAGTGTTGCCCAATTCGTCCATCACATTTGCTGTGTATGAGACCATCATGAAGTTGCTGTCCTTTTAGGAAAGGCCACTACACATCCAAGGCCCAGTAGCAGCTGTCTCCTGCTCGACAATGAGGGCCACTGGTTCCGCGGTGCAACCCGCCGCTGAAGAACTGCAGCAGCTTGTCATGCCATGGCGAGTGGCAGTACCAGTCTGTGCTTGTTATAATGCTACAGATAGATAATGCCACATACTGAGAGCTGAGTGTGCTGAATCACAAATCGAAAGCCAAGGTGTGGCATCTGCATCTCCTCCTTCAGCCCACCTTGACAATTGATTTTTGCATAAAGCCCTGCAGCGCCTGGTATCACCTGAAGACTAAGGTGCCCTCTGCCATGTAAACTCCGGCTCTGAAATTTGTCTTTGAGGAGTAAATGATGTGGAAACTATCGTGGGGTGTCGCAAAGGCGGGTCAAGAGGAAGTGACTTCTGGGTATGAGTCAGCCTGCAGTCTGCCTGCAGAGAAGTCATCCCACTCTACTATTCATCTTCACTCCAGTTGCCTTCCGCAGGAATCTGATCTCAGAGTGTCAGGTCTTTTGGGTCCTCTATAATGGCTGCAAACGTCTGCAAGAACTCTGCAAGGTCCGCCCCATAAATGATCCGGTGGTCCGCCGTGACATTCACCTGTGATGTTGGCAAACACATGCTCAAGTCATATTTTGTGAAGCTCACGTTTTTGGGAATGATGTCATGCAATGCGCCTGTACTCAGTCGAAGCTGGAATTGAAGCAATGGAGAAAACAAGAGGCATCACCTGCATTTGCTTCTTCACTCCAAAGAGGCCAGACTCGGTGGCCACCACTGTCGGCTTGGAAGCACCAACAGCCATGATAGCGCCCTACTCACTCATGTTGACAGGTATTGGCATCAGTCACAGGTATTAGACCTCTAGACGAATCTCTGCGTGCTGACAACATCGTACAGCACAAAGTTGGATCTGCCGACACCATCGTGCATGACATATTTGAGATGGTTCTTTTCCTCGCAATATGCTTGGCTGACTATGCAGTCAGTACCACTGATGATTGCATATATATTGAGGTTGAGCCTTGGGCTTGCCTGGCCTGGCGGCAAAATCGCGTCGAACTTGTCAACACCATACATGCCCAAATTGGACAAGGTGAAGGTACCTGAAAAATACAGTACAGTGACCAATTTTGCCTCAAAACAATAAGAAACAATTATACAATGTTGGGCCACAATGGTTTTGGGCATTAAAGCCCGATCGAAGGAGCATATCACCCACTCTTATGAGCAGTACCTGTAGTGAACTCAGCCGGGGTCAGCTGCTTGGCTCGAGCCTTTTCGACAAGCTCCTTCCATTTCCTTGACAGTGAGTAAATGTCCACCTGCACCCATGCCCAAGTCCATGGCAGGGACCGACGTTATCATGCATATCCAGCCTTGTAAGCCAGCCCCTTTCCCTTGATCCGTGATGAGAAAACATAGAGATGCTTGGTGGCCCCTCCCATGGCTCATACCTTATCAGCATCCTGAAGGACAGGTGTGATGAGTCCGCCATCCATGGCAACGGCCACAGCAACATTGACAGAGGAGTTGTAGTGGAACCCCTTGCCATCCTTGCACGATGCATTCACCACAGGATGCTTGGCGAGTGCTAGCGCCAAAGCCTTGGCCAGCAAGGCACTCATGGTCACCCCCTTGCTCTTGATCTGTATTGGTAAAAGTCAGCAAGAAATCTCGCCGTGTCAATGATCTGTGCATTTGCAAGGTGATCCTTGCGTCACTTCTTGTCAGAGTCATGCACACACAAGCCAAAAGACACAGCTTCCCTCTGAGTGCAGCCTGCACACCTACCTTCTTGTAAAGGGCGTCGAGTGCATCGGTTGTGACAGTGTATCCAACTCTGAACACTGGCACGGCAAGGCTTGCTTCCATGTTCCGGGCAACAGCACTCTGCCGCAGCCATTTAATATGATTGTGAGCAGATTGCTGCTGTGGAGACGAGCGGCAAGAATGCGGTGCTGCAGACCAGTACTTAATGCTCTGCAACTTTCCTCCACGTGTGGCCTTCAGGCTGGTGGCTTGCACATGCCACCAGCCGGTATTGCACATACAATTGCAGTGCTAGCTGCATGCCAGCAATATCCTTAGGTGCTGACAGTTGCTGACCTGCATCGATGTGAAAGGCGTGGTGGTCCCCAGTGCAACTCCTGCTGGTAGCGCAGCAGTGGTCGGCTTGGGAGCAGGTGGGGCAGGCGGGGCTTCTAAAGGAGTTGCAGCAACAACTGCAAGGCCCAAAGTGATGACTCGCTTGAGTACAAGCCGCCAAAACCAAAGCGGAACACGTCCATTTCCCTGAGCATTGCCCGGCAGTTGACGGGTTTGTTCGTCCCCGCATGTATGGAGATCTTGAGCTGGCCTTGTGTGACTCACCAGGCGCATGAGCTGGAGCAGGAGCTGCAGCAGGTGCCCTGCCTGAAGCACTCTCAACGTCGGCTGCCACAATGCGGCCCATCGGCCCTGTTCCGACGATTGTGGCGAGGTCGACCTGCAAAAGGGCTCCAGATCCATGTTGCGATCAGCGCGGGTTTTGGCATAGCTGTAAGCGATTGCCATGCATACTTGCATACAGATTCACCAGACTTGCCCTTGCACGTTGCCCAAAGCTGACCCTTCTTCACCAACAGGCTGTTACCAAGAAGTTATGTGAGCCTTGTCACACCTTGTATTGCTTCGCGAGCTTCTTGGCGTACGGCGTTGCGACGATTCGCCCGCTCGTCCCAGCAGGGTGGGAGGACTCAATGGGGGGTGGGGGCGGAGCTGTTGGAGTGGGCGTCGGAGAGACGACAGAGGGGTTGGGCGGAGGCGGCGAAGATGCTTCGGAGGCTGGCGGCGGAGGTGGAGGCGGCGGTGGTGGCGCCGTCTGGACTGCAGCTGCTGCACTGCCGCCGCCCTTGCTCGCCCTCGCTTTGGCCTCTGGCACCTCGTCCTCCGTTTCTGCGACAATGGCAATTGCGCTGCCAACGGGTGCAACCTCACCCTCGCCCACCACGATGGCAGCCAGGATGCCAGCATAGAAGGTCTCGACGTCCATATCAGCCTGGCAGCTTGGCGAGCACTTAGTAAGTTCAAGTGGAGACAGAATTGGCAAACGCAACTGACTCCCAGCTGCCTCAAAGCGAATGTATGATGCTCATAAGCATTGCTTATCTGAGCTGGCAAATCAAGCTTACAAAGAACAGATGCATCAGGTTCTGAGACTCCTTCCTCTGACATTCTTACGACGTTGTGACACAAGGCAGCAGCACACCTTGTCGGACTCCACCACGACGACACTCTCGCCCTTGTTGACCTTGTCCCCCTCGCTCTTGGCCCATGAGACGATCTTACCCTCGGTCATGGTCGAGCTCAGCGCCGGCATGAAGATCTCGCGGATCTTTGCCTGCATGATCGCGCGAACGGAGTGTCTCTCTCAAGTCAGTCGCTGAGGTCTACGCGAGCCGGTAGACGTAGCCAGCAGGCAATGCAGTGACAAACTCATCAGACATGGGCGGGGCTTACAGCAGCCTACGAGCATGGCAAGCTGTAGCAGTCCACTTGCACACTGTTCAGGAAGCGGGCGCTTATCCCACGTTACATCGTTAATTAGCGGACAGAGCGGGGCTTTCCAGAGGCCACGAGGGCTCTCGAGGAGGCGGCGCACCTGCGTGACCGGCCGGCTGCGCAGAGGGGTCGGCCTGGCGGCCGCCGCGGGCCCGCGGAGCCCGCCAGCGGCGCCGAAGAAGCCGCTGGCCC
>WELB01000229.1:205591-217106 GCA_009602725.1 Spirogloea muscicola
CCCCGCGCCGCCGCCATGGAGAAGATGTTCGGCCCCGCGTACACGGGCGACCCCGGCGTGCCCCACTCCGACCGCGACACCTTCTCCGGCATCGTCCAGGGCGCGCTCGCCTTCTCCCTCCTCACCGCCGTCAACCCCTACCACTGGCACACCGGCGGCACCATGTTCAAGTGAGCGCCCCCGCCCCCCACCCTCGCCCCCCGCCTCCTCGCCCCCGCGCGGCCCTCTGCTCCAGCTCCTCAACCGCGCCTCTGCCGCTGGCGCCCGCGCCAGCTGGCACGACTGGGCCATGGTGTGCGAGAACCACCGCATGAAGAGGGCTGCCAAGGCCAAGAGGAAGTACGAGCCCGTGGTGAGTGCTCCACCGCCGCCTCCGTCTCGCCCGACCAGCACAACCCACCTTCCGCGTGTCTCCTCCCTCTGTGCCCCAGACTCTGTGTGCTCACTTCACCGGTCCCAGCTCTTGTTCTCCCCCTGCAAGTCCACCCTTATCGCTAATGGCAGAACACACCCTACTTGTTCACGCGTAGAGGCTTGCATTGAATTTGGAGGCTCGCCTATGGTGCTCAAAGGGCCTGCTGGCACTGTATTGCTGGCAGCTCTGTTGGGTTGAGCTGCAGATAGTTTGAGGGGTCAGTGAAAACAAGTGATGATAGCTTGTTCCTGCCTGCGTTTTGCGGTGGGCATCAATATCTCTGTGCGTTTTGCACATTGCAGTGGAACAAGATGCTGAGCGACGAGGTGCGGGAGTCTTACTACCAGAATTGGCGGGAGAACTTCCCATAGCTCTCTATCCCTCCTCGGTAGCCCTCATCAAATCCTCTCTTCCTCCCTGTGACACTTGGTCTCTTCCATAGCAGTCATTGGACTCTGCCTCTCCTTTTACCCACCGATGCACCTCACAGGAGGACTGACTAGCCATTGAGCCAATGCCGAGGTAGTACTTGTACAAAGTTGAGCTGAGTTGATGAAGTACGCGCATGTCCTCCGCTTGCTCCTTTTGAAGAGGTCCTTCTGCAAGGGAATAGTACGAGTAGCCGTTGTCTCTGCCTGCTTGGCTGCAGTTCCTGCGGGTTATCAAGGGAGAGTGGCACCTAGGGGGCTGACACTGCACAAGTGGTTTGCAGCAGTATCATGTGCGACACCCTTAAATGGCACGTGTGACTGGCTGGCTTGTACCTCCAGGACAAGTGGTCCTGTCCAATAGTGGCAGCGGCGTGTTGCTGTTTAGGGCTGAGTATTGGGCCACCAATTCGCACGCATACTGTGTGCTTGGTGTTTTTGCTGCTCACAGATGAGATGGCGTCCTGCTTGTCCACTCAGCTCCTCTACCTCTCTGGCTGGCTGCCATCACCACTTATAGCCTATAAGGGAGCTTGCTTTGCTGCAAATGCTCTGCACCTTTGCTGCAGATGCTCTGCAGCATTTGCGGTCAGGAGCACCTAACTATAAGCTTGTGTTCATATGTAGCACGGCTAGAAACACAACATGCTTTTGTGCTAGGGCTAGTGACAGGCTGCAGCGCTCAACCCACTCATCAGGGCAATTATTTCCTGCCGCTGGGGTGGAGGACCACGTGGCAAAGCCGAACCCGGGTGCGTGGATGCAGCAAGCGAGAGGACCTCAGCACCAACCAGCCCGCCTATGCAGATCCATGGACAACCTCTGGCAAGATGACTCAGCTCGCAAGAGACGAGTCAGTGCCAGACCATCAGAAGGAACAGCCTTAAAGTAAACAAAAGAGATGCCAGCCAGCCAGATGCAAGGACACCTCTGATACCAATGTTACGAACCCACCTCTATACATAAATTTGGAATTTGAATGTGCTAGTTGGGTCCGGTCATTGGGGCACACTCATGGCTGAGTTCACTGAAGAGCTTACGATTTGTGTGCTTGGTCACAAATGAGGTTTCGCGGACTAGGAGGGAAGGTGGCAAAAGTTCTCAAGTAGCATCAGGCTGGGTGCCTTTATGCCCCCGGTTTATCCAGCTGCCAATGTTTGGGTGCTGGCTCAGTGTGCGAGGCAACATCGGAGGTGGGGGAGAAGGGATGTGCATTCACTTCATGTATTGCTTGCCGGTCCTTACATGCAAGCCTTTCGTTCGGCCACCGAATGCTTGGCTGTGAGACAAAGTGGTGGGGCCATCTAAAGGTGCCCAACGTCTGCAGCAGCTGTTCCTGGGCTCCTAAATTTATGTATACCAATTCTTCTTGGCTGCCTTTGAAGCGGCGCAGTCTGCTCCTCCCCCTAGCCCTGCCCAGGGGATTGTATGTCTACAAGTGACCCTGAAGGCATGCAGGCCTTGCATGCAAACAGGATACCTTCACCTCCCACCTACCTCTGGCAAAAAGTAGTGTCCACCTGTGCTCATGTCTTTGACACGGGACTCAATCACTTTGCACCCGTCCTGCAGAGGAGCAGCCGCTTGAGCGTCTGCACATTGCAATTGGACAGTATGCTTGTGGCCAGCCTCGCCCCCTCAGTCTTGTCTCTAGGAGCGTCTGAGTAGCTGAGCACTTACCTTCTATTTGGACTTGCGGATTGAAATTCGTTATCCTACGATTTTTCCCGCCGCCATCTTGGTCAAGTTGCTTGGCAGGGTCCCCAGTGCGAGCTTGCCCATATTGAGCAGGAAACCGCAAACATGCGGTTTAGGGTTTAGGGCTTCGATGCTCCGGTGCTCCGTGGGCGGCGAGTGCACTGCTCTCACATTCTCTCGCGTCACACCAGATACGGCACCGGCCGGATCAATAAGCGGCTGTGGAGAGCACCGGGGTGATGCCCCCGCGCCCTTGCACTGACTGCTCTGCGTGCCCCTGCTTGGAATGCGTCGATAACAACGACGTCGAGGAGTAGACGAGGCCCACGGCTCCGGGTGGTGGCAACCACATCCAGACGCCCTCATGAAAGGTCTGCCACGCTTCTGGAGTACCGGCATGATGCCCGGCACCTCCATGGCCGCATGGTAAGCTGCCTCGCGCGCCAAGCAAGACATAGCGTCTCTGAGAAGATTGTGGGAGGCAGTACATTCACTTCCCTCAACACATCGAAGCATGTGAGCTGCCAAAGAGACCTCATCCTCCGGACGATGGCCACATTCACGCTGTCGAATGCGAATGTAGTGAACACCTCCGTATGCACCTGGCTGGCTTTCCACAGCCGCGCTTAGAAAAAGTAGCAGCCGCCTCCTTCCGTGGAGGCACTGGGCTAGGGACTCCAAGCCGCCGGTTAGACGAAGAAGTGGCACTCCCAATGGGGGCAAGGGCTGCGAAAAGCCAGCCCAAAAAGAATTCACAAAGGTTCAGGTTCAGGTTAGGGTGAGTAACCCCCGGCTCGTCTCGCGGCGTGTTGAGGGTGAAAGAAAGCGGCTGCTGATATCAAAAGAGCGGCTGTGATAGCCAGCCAGATGCATACAGGTGGTCATGACGGAGCCACAGGCTAGGCAGCCAGGGATGAGGCGGGGCCCCAGGCAGGGGTGCCGGGCAGGCGGTGCATGGTGGCGGGGCCGCCGGCCCCAGGCCCGCCCCGCGCCAACGAGTGCGGCTGCTGATACCAAGAGAGCGGCTGAAAAGTCAGCCAGGTGCTTACAGAGGGTGTTTGTGACCACAACAGCGGAGCCACAGGCTAGGCAGACAGTGCGCTACTGATCACTTTGTTTTTGGCCACCCATGGCCTCCCCATCTCTGGATACACACGCATTCCTGCTGATTAAGTAACCCCCGTGCCAGCAATAGGAAGTCAGACGAGCGGTGAGGGGAGGAAGGGGCCCATGTCGCGCCCGCGCCTGTGGCGCGTCCGCCTGGCCAAGCTCGCCCCCGTCTCTCCCCCCGCCTCCTTCACCGCCCCGCCGCCGGCCACCTGGCTCTGCAGCAGCGACCTCGAGCCCCTCACGCTCTCCCTCCTCAGCCGCCCCGACTCCGCCACCTCCACTCTCACCATCGTCGGGGGCTCGTACACCTATGTGCGCTGCGCGCACAACTCCATGCCTCGCGTGCCCAGCAGCTCTGGCGCCACACACCTTTGCCCGTCCCGTGTCTCGCTGCACTCTGGCCTTCGCCCCTCTCGAGCCGGCCCCTCCGTAGGTCGATGCTGATCAGCTGCTATCGCCATGCATGCAGGAGCACCACTACATATCAGATATCACTCTTCTTCGCCCTCGCATGAGCTCCATCGCCGCAACAATTCCGCCGTCCGCAGCAGGCTGGACGGAGCAAAGCAGAATTCTGCTGATGCTCTACTGCTTGACAGGCTATCGGGATGGCCTGGGTGCGCGCCGCTGCATGATCCGCTTTGACGATTGCACTGCTGCCGACGAGTGCTTCAAGCTCATACATGTATGCACCACATGTTCACCGCAATCTCGTTCTTTGCAACATATGGCGTCAGGCACGAGGTCTGTAAGCCGCTCTGGACGGATAACACGGCAACGACTCGAACCTTCAGCCTCATCCTCTTGGATGTCGCATGTACAGGAGACACGTCAAATGGAAATTGCTGGCAAGGATATGCGACGCTGGCACACTACCAGGCAGCTGCAATTTAAGCCGACAAGCCAGTCAGCACGGCTGGCCGCGGAAGCACCAACTGGCTTCTGGGATGCCCAGCCTGCGGTGGGCAACATCAGCAACCATCGAACCACAGATCTGGATAGTGGAAGAGCTTGCCATATGCAGATGCAGAGTCAACCGGATAGTCGAGCACCAACAGAGCCATCATTGCAGGCTTGCCTTTTGGATCCTCAATTTGCAGGTGACCACAGCTGCAAAATCATGCTAGAAGCTGGCCACTCTTGGCACGCAGGATGTCTTTACGTGCTGTGCATACAGGCCTGCAAATGACCGAGAGCGTCCCAGCTTATTTCTCGCAGAACTCCTGCAAAAAGTGGAGGCCACGTGGCTCGAGTTGGAAATTCAGCTCGCTGATGAAATCAGAGCCATCAGTCATTATTCAGAGTCGACACAAGGCCCCGGTGATCACCTGGCCTCTGAAAGGATGCACACATGAGGTTTCTCAAAGTGTGATTGACTCCATAAATTTGCAATTTGCTGCTTTGGCAGAGGTGGGATTCCTTGCAGCACGTCCGTGGACTAATAAGTTCTTCGTGTGACTTCTTGGCAGCAACCTCATAAAAGGTGTGCTGCAAGCTTCTCTCAGCAAGCACACTCTTTACCAAGTTCTCGATGTACAACATCATGTTGCTCCTTGCCTTGATGTTCGATGAACAGCTCTCTGAAGACAGCCATCTTTGTGCCGCTTATGTGAGCCTCAGTCAAGCTGACGTCCACCGACTCTCGCCAGTGCGTGGCACGGTGGATGGCCCAGCCCGAAATTGATGTAGGGCAAGCAATCCACATAATGCATGCGTAGTATTCCACTGAAGCAAACAGTCAATATTTGCTGATGGTGTTGACGCAGACCTGACTCGAGAGGTGTGCTTGCACAGTGCTGCACCCTGACTCTAGGAAGCAGGACCGTGCACACGCAACAAGCCTGTGCCATGGCCGCGGTTGCCGTGGCATAGAGACATAACAAGAGAATACATAGGAACCTTTTCAAGAGGGGCACAGCAATGGTATAGGGTGAGCAAAGTTTTGTGTATTTGCAGTGATGAAGGGCCAACGTGGCCAAGTACAGAAGCAAGTGCATCTGATGACGTACATCACTCACTGCAAATTGACCCCAATAGTAACCTGGGTCAACACATAGAGGGGGGTAACCACCCGGGGCCCTTGCGCAGGGATAATTTCGTGTATTTGCAACAAACGAAGGCCAAATGGCCAAGTACAAAGGCAAGCACATCTGAAGACCTACATAACCTACAGCAGATTGACCCGCTCAGTAACCACGGGTCAAAACATGAAGGTCGCTTATCGATGCCTGAATACTAGATGTCAGATACGAAGCCCTTCCACCACCAAATAGAGCTCGTCCAGCTTTCTGGTGCAAGGCATTAGCCTGAGCACGCTGCAAACAGGCCGAAACTCGTCGTCGCAAGAAAGACAAGTGTGCAGCTGGTAAGCCCATCTCAGCCGGAAACACATCTGCACGACGTGTGTAGCCTAGATTGGCAATGTTTTGGAGGAGGGTGTGGAAACGAGGTCCCAGACAGCCAAAGATGTCGATTGCCGCTGGCAGGAGGTGATCGCATGAAAGGTAGTCGGAGTAGTGCTGCACTTTCTTTGTTCTGCACCGCCCACTGCGTGACCAGCGACGTGTGTTGATGCTGGACCTTTGTACGCCTCCGTAACAACAACGTCGACCAGGGCGCGTGGTCCACCACCAGGTTGCACGCCCACAATGTCAAGTGTGCGGCGATGATGACGTCCCTGGGCGTCCGTAGTGATAGGCATGATATCGTTGACTTCCACGACCGCACGGTAGCCGGCGTCGCGCATCAAGCCCGCCAAGGCATCGAGGGTGGTTGGCTGCGCAGGCAGGTTGGCTGTGTACGGCAACGTCAGAGAACCCAACCCGAGGAGAAGAGAGCGGTGGTTGATGATGACGAGTGGCTGCGGAAGCCAGCCAAGGGTGCACCAGGCGGGATGATGCTGGGCTAGAGCTTGTGCGCTGCATGGGAGCAATGGGAATAGGGGAAGAGCCGCCCGCGCTAGCGCCGCTCAGCACGACATTTTCGTGCACCTCACACCTTCTTCCGTGTGCGCTTCTTTCCCGGCTGGCCCTCCTCGGCTATCGGCAGGGACGGCTCGCCCCTCCGGCAGAGTTGCTCATTCTATCTGCTACTAGTTAGGGTTTACTGAGCAGCCATTCTTTGTGATCGCTTGCTTTTATGTTCCAGTAAAGGCGATGGGTGTGATTCGCCAGCCTGCATGATGTCCACTTCCCGCCTCTCCTGGACCTTGTCATTCTGTTGTGCGCTGGCCGTTCGCAAGTCACGTTCTTTCAGAAGAGGACGAAGCAGCTGTCAAGGGAAAAGATTTCGTGTATTTGAAACAATCGAAGGGGGCGGAGCTGTGAAATGCAACAAGCTGAATAAGAAAGGCCAAATGGGGGCGGCGGCCGTAAAAGAGAGGAAACCTCTTTCAGTAAAGGGCAATGGCTGTGATTGCCAGCCCAGATGAAGAAAGGATAGTTCCTAGACGGGGCCGAGGGCTGTGAAAGAGCGGCAGACTCTTCCATTTCTTTCTAATACACGATCTTTTCCTTCCAGTAAAGGGCGATGGCTGTGATGGCCAGCCCCGGGCTGTGAAGGCCAAACGGCCAGCTTGCTTCTCGTTGTTAGCCGGGCAACTGGCTGCCGTGGCCTGTAAGGAATAGACGCTTCCAGTAGAGGGCGATGGCTGTGAGTGGCCAGCCCAGGAAAGAAAAGGAACGAAGTTCGAAGGGGTCACAGAAAGAGTAAGGGGACTGAGCTCTTCAGTGGCGGTGCTCCGAGGCTCCCCGAGTTAGCTTGTCAAATGTGCATGTGTCCAGGCGTTAAAACTAAAGCCCCCTCCCCCCTCCTCGTTCGCACTGTTATTTCGAAGATAGACGCTCCCAGTAGAGGGCAGATGGCTGTGAGAGGCTAGCCCAGAAAAAGAAATATTTCAATCAGAGAGAGGGCGTGTGGTGCGCATGAAATTGAAAGGGAGGCAATCCTAGCCTGGTAACGGGGGTAATGAGTTGGCTGAGGGGGCACTTAATATCCTCGAGTGAGCACATACTTATCTGACAAGCTAAGCTGAGGACCACGACCACGGAAGCCATTAGCCTGGCCTAACTGCAGTTGACATCCTTGGCTGTATAGGTCCGCGTTTCCACACTCTCCTCCAGAGCATTGCCACTCTAGGCTGTGCATGACGTGCAGATGTGTTTCCGGCTGAGATGGGCCTGCCAGCTGCATATCTGTCGTTCTTGCGACGACGCGTTTCGGCCCTCCCATCGCTCAATGCACACTCCATCTCTTACTCCCACGCTCACAGCCGCTCTTCTGATATCAGCAGCCGCGTAATAAGTTTCATGATTATTCCAAGTATATATATCTATCTACTATTTATATTTCATTTTATTATTTCATTATATATTATTGTCCCCCCTCCCTTCCCCCCTCTCTCCTCAGCCTGTTTGCAGCGTGCTCAGGCTAATGCTTTGCACCAGAAAGCTGGGCGAGCTCTAGTTGGTGGCAGAAAGGCTTCGTATCTGCCATCTAGTGTTCAGGCATCAATTACCTTCATGTTTTGACCCGTGGTTACTGAGTGGGTCAATCTGCTGTAGGTGATGTGCGTCTCTAGATGTGCTTGCCTTGGTACTTGGCCATTTGGCCTTTGTTTGTTTCAAACACACGAAAACATCCCCGGAGCCGCTCCATGCTGCCGCGGCCTCCGGGGCGGGGCCGGGGCGCGATGCGCACCCCTGCCGCCTCCGCTTCCACACACATTGCTGGTCACGCAGTGGGAGGTGCTGAGCAGAGAAAGCTCCGACACTACTCTGACTACCCCCGCAGCTACCACCTCCCCCTGGCCGCAATCGACACTTTCGGCTGCTTGGGTCCTCGCTTCCATACCCTACTTGAGAACATAGCGATTCTGGGATATGCACGACGCGAGGATATGCTTCCAGCCCAGATGGGTATGCCGGCGGCCTATCTGTCATTTCTGCGACGTCGAGTGTCAGCTTGACTGCAGCGAGCTCAGGCTCATGCGTTGCACCAGAAAGCTGGTCGAGCCTGAGCTGGTAGTTCAAGAGCTTGTCGATTGCCGACCGGTATTCGAGCATCAGCTAGCGACCTCTATGAACACCTGTATGCATCTGGCTGGCAGTGTACAGCCGATTTTTTAATATCAGCAGCCGCTTGATCTCTTTCCCTCCCTTCAAAGCTCGTACTCTGTTCATTCTTTTTCGGGCTGGTTGTTCCAGCCCCTATTCTCAATGGGCGAGCTCTTCTATGTGCTGACTCGTGGTTACTGAGCGGGTCAGCTTAGCTGCAGGTGACGTACATTTGTCAATGTGCTTGCCTTTGTACTTGGCCACACATGGCCTCCCCATCTCTTAATACACACGCATTCCCTGCCGCCGCCCGGCCTCCCGTGCTCCGCCGCCCCGCGCTCCAGCGGCCCCCGCGCCTCCGCCGCCCGCCTCCCCGCCGGCCATGAACCTGAGCCTCCTTGGTCGCCGCCGCCTCCCCACCCCGCCGCGGCTGCCCTCCTTCCCTGCCCGCATGCCCGTGGCCCCTCCCCTCTGACCCCCCGCCCTTCGCTCCCTGCGCCTCACCTGCGCCGCCCCGCTCGCAGACCCCTTCCAAAGCGGCTTCCCCGAGGTTGTGGAGGAGTACCTCGAGCACGGCTTTGCCCGCTGCATCGCCTTCAATCGCCGTGGCACCCTGCTGGCAGGTGCATCACCCCGCCCTGCTGGACCCCTGTTCAGAACCCTAATCCCTGAACCCTACACCCCACTGCTCCTCTAGCGACCGCACAGCTCCTGTTTCCTGATCCCCGCTTCTGCAAAGCACTCGCACTTTCCTGCCTCCTCCTAGTTGCTGATGCCGACTGCCCGTGCTGGGCCCGCTGGTGTATTGAAGCGGGCTGTGCGGATGGCGCAAGCGTCATCTGGGACCTGGACACACGGGGTGTCGTGCGGGAGCTTTGCTCGGAGAGGGGTGCAAGCACCGCGGCCGCTGTCACCAGCGTGAGCTGGAGCAAATGCGGGCGCAAGCTACTGGTAGCCTCGGCTGACCGCCAGCTAGCTCTGTGGGATGTCGAGAGGGGAGGCGCTCCGGAGGTCACTCTCAAGCTGGACGCCGTGGCTCTGCAAGCGCGCACGCACCCAAGTGACTACCACCGCTGCCTGGTGTCCCCCTTGGGCAGCCCGCCCTTGCACCTCAACCTCACCTCGGGGGCTGTGCGCATGCTTCCCACTGCCGAGTCACCGGCGGGGCCCCAGGCGCCTCCGCAGGCCCCAGCGGCCCAGGCAGTACAAGCAGTACAAGGCCAGGCTCAGGCGGCTGCAGCCGTGCCGGCCGTGTTCAACAAGGCTGGGGACCTGGTGTACGTGGGGACGACGCGGGGCGAGGTCCTGGTGGTCGGAACTGAGTCCAATCAGGTGTATGCGGTGCACTCCATCCCAGGTGGCGCCTGCGTACGCCATCTCGCCCTCAGCCGCTCCGGCAAGTGGCTTCTGGCCAGCTCCACTGACCGCGTGATCCGCTCGTACGAGAACAAGCTCCACGGATATGCAAGTCCTGCAGCGATCACGGCCGACCTGGTCAAGAAGGATGTGGAGACCATCAACAAGAGGAAGAAGGCTGAGGGAGTGAACGAGGAGCTGTTGAAGCCGGTCCTACTCAGATTTGTCAAGGACTACCAGGACGCTGTTAATCGCCCTCACTGGCGCAGCGCCTGCTTCAGCGGGGATGATGAGTACGTAGTGGGAGCAGCGGCAGGGAAGGGGGAGCACAAGATACACATCTGGAACCGAGAATTTGGGCAGCTGGTGAAGATCCTCGAGGGACCCAAGGAGGCAGTCCAGGACTTGGCTTGGCACCCCACGCGGCCAATAGCAGCCTCGGTATCTCAGCACTCTGGGGTCGTGTTCATATGGGCGAAGGACTACACCGAGAACTGGAGCGCCTTTGCCCCCGACTTCAAGGAGCTTGAGGAAAATGAGGAGTATGTTGAGAAAGAGGACGAGTTTGATATTTTGCCTGACGAGGACAAGGTGACTGCCTCCCTTGATCACTTGAGAGCTTTATGCTCTCCACACTTGGGGTGGGTCGCTGCACATTCTATATAAACGGTGGATGATAAATCCATCACATAGCTGCAGCTCAAGGAAGGCTTCACGAATTGTTTGCAACAACTCAAGTGTAAAGTCCTATGAGATGCATTAAGGTTAGGGTTAAGGGTGTAGGGTTTGTGCTTCAAAAGCAGGCACACCATAGTTTGCCTCATTGTACCATGGGTTATTGTGCAGGCCAAGCCGAGGAGGGCAGACGAAGACGAGGTAGATGTCATGGAAGTCGAGAGGGTAGCTGCATATTCAGACTCGGACACGTCTGAGAGTGGCCTTCACTACTTAGCAGCGGTACCAGAGGCTGAAATTCCCATGCCACTGACAGCAAATGGCAATGTCAAGCCTGACACGCTGCTTCGACAAGACTCGGATAGATCTTCGCTTGACATTGGCAAGATTCAGCATGAGCTTCCTCCGCAACAAAGAACCCTCAAATTGTCCTCCTTGCAAGGAGCATTGCCAAATACATGACTAGCATCATGGAAATATTGATAAAGATCCAAGCAAAGAGTCTAGGATGACAGACAAGGCTCTTGAGGTAAAGGTATGAGGGTGGCGCAAGCAAATCCACTTGTGACTTTTTGTCAAATAGGTATCAAATCAAGATCACGTAGTTTGACTTACAATGCAAAGTCTAAATTGCAAAGTGCAAAGATCTGGCTAAATGGTTCACGATTTGATATGATATTAAGAAGAATAGGACTTATTATGCAAATTTTGCAATGACTTTCAAAGGGTTCAGGGTTTAGGGTTTAGGATTTAGGGTTTAGGGTTTAGGGTTTAGGGTT
>WELB01000230.1:0-24557 GCA_009602725.1 Spirogloea muscicola
CTTGCCAGGCTCCTTGGATTGTTCTCAATCTCTGGCAGCCTCCTCAACGTTCTGCGACGCTCGTCTTCCACTGCCGTAACCAGTAACCAGAAAGAGGGGCTGGCAAAGCCAGCCCAAAAAGAATGAAGAAGGGGGCGGTGCCTGTGCAGGACCAGCGCAGATTTTAAAGTTCTTACAAAAGGGAGCGATGGCCGCCCTTCCCACACGTCCGGGCCTCTTCGGACATGTCATGCGCGAGGACGTTGATTGCTAGATTCAGCGCTTTAGGCCCCTCTGTCATTTGGCCCCTTCCTTGGTCCAATCTTTTCGGGCTGGCTTTTCCCAGCCCTTGCCCCCACTGGGAGAGCCACTTCTTCGATTGGGTCGGTGTGTACATTCAGAGACGAATGCTGACATGCCAGACTACACAATATACAAACCGATTGAATATGTTGGTCGCTTTGACCAGGCTGACACGAGAGGCAGTATGATAAGAGACCAACAGTGTCAACACTTAACACTTTCATATCACAGCACCATTTAAGAAGTCAAGAATGGTCGAAATTCGAATCGATGTCTTGCAGGGACTTCTCATAGTCATGATTACACTCACCTTGCCGCTAATGTTGCTGCAATTCCTCATTCTGACACTGCAAGCGGAAATCCAATTACTTGAGGTGAAAGTGCTTTGCAGCAGCTTGATTTGCAGAATTTGCAGACTCATCTGTGAGAGCTGCAGCATATGCAGTGAAGAAGGCACATTCCTGTAGTATTGATAATGTGCCTCGCAGGTCGGACAAAGAATGAAAGAAACATTTTTCTTCTGTGACTATGCTTGGTGATTCTGCAGGCATACTGAAGATTGCAGTAATCATGGAAAATTTCGTGTGAAACAAACATAGGCCAATGGCCAAGTACAAAGGCAAGCAAGCACATCTAAATATCTACATAACCTACAGCAGGTTGACCCGCTCAAAATCCACGGGTCAAAACATAAAGGTCACAAACCGATGCATGAATACTAGATGTCAGGTATGAAGCCCTTCTGTCACCGTAATCCGACCTACTGTTTGTTTTGCTGGACAAAGGCGCACAATCAGTACTACTGGGTCGGCATATTATTGCCAAGTTGAATTTACAGCCTGCTGGCATACTCAGCGGTAAACATGATCAAGACTGCAGCCGGTGGTACCGCGAGTGTTGTTGGCTTGACTAAAAACCCTTTGCAGATGACTTTATACCTTGATGTGCCAGGGGAAAGGACCTCTCTTTCACTGACATGTATGATGACCAGAGCAGACTCGCATGATATTCTGCTTGGTACTAAATCCTAGTGCCCCTAGGATTTGGTTTGAGTTACTACTCTGAAACTGCATGCTACAGACCACATTGGAAGAACTCTGGTACCGATAAGGTTCATCTACCATTGCTGAAATTTTGCCGCCATGCAGATACTCAAGCCAATACTGGACTTCTCACCGCAGAACCAGCTGAAGACTTGGGGAACATAGAAAGGCCATTAGAGGAGGGACTGGTGAAGCCGATTGAGGATGCTGAACCACCACCAGTCGCTGTACCACCGCCAGTTGCTGTAAACCACCAGCTGCTGTATAATCGACACCAGTGATGGGTGGGCTTAAGAGGGTACTCTCAGCGGAGTCCCTCCGAGTAGGGCTTCCGCCTCCCAGGATGCGAAAGGCGCTCACCACTGATAATATGACAGAGACCTGGCGGACCTAATTGTTGAGGAGAATTGCAGGGCAGTACCTGGCAATTTTGCCTAACTGGACCAGGACGGCGGCATCCCAAGTGAGCAATGCTTGGTCAACCAGGACTTTCACAACAAAAATTGTCAAACAATCCAGGCCATAACGAAGGACCAGCAGAGGATAAGCGATAAGCGACTTTGCTGGAGTCATACCCTTTGGGCTCGGTGATAAGGGTTTGGTAGTATAGGAGCTATTCGCTGGGAGTGCTACAGGACTTGCAGGGTTGCTTTGAATACTACCCTTATCAGGAATGCCCTAAAGCACACAGCAACTCAAGTGGCCACTTGGTGCTCAATATCACCTAGCGAGCAGCCGCAAGTGAGAGAAACTAGTCTCCCGGTAGCAGGTCCCCTGTTCATAGCCAGAGGCTGCAGCCAACGCGCGACCAGCAAACAGATGCAACGCGAGTGCCATTGACCCGCTTCAGCGATACTGACAGGCGCATGCAATACACCTGGGCGAGAGAGCCTGCCGCGTTGAATTTGGCCTAGCTCCACTCGGTCACGTCGGGACATCGCGCTGCAAGCTAGCCGGTGCAGGAGCTCGAGCACCGAGCGCCAAACGCCTCGTGGACGTCGATGGCGACGGATGTAAAGACATGATGTATTTAGACTCTCCCAGTAGAGGGCGATGGCTGTGACTCGGCAAGGGGTGGACAAGCAGCTGCAGAAGGTTTTCTCCATTTCCGTAGAACAAGTGCTTTCCTCCGTTGGCCCAAGACCTCCCCATCCATGCCCCGTGCTCGGCCCCCCGGCCGAGCGCGGCGCCGCGCGGCGCCACCATAACCGCCGCCGGCATGTTCGAGGGCTTGGTGCACCAGCTTGTGGCCGGCTACCTGGGCCACTACTTCAGTGGCGTGCAAAAGGAGCAGCTGCGCATCGGCCTCTGGAGTGGTGAGAACAGCTGGGCTGACACTTCGCCTGTCCCCTTATAGCACGCGTTCTGCCTGCCCAGCGCCCTGCTTTTCCACCGGCTGCGCGGTGACATGCCGACCTCCTCCTCCACAATACTCGACTTAGATTTGAAGACTTGTGGAGCTACAGCTCATGCAGCTGATCTGCATAATCGGCACTGCGGTGGCCACAGGCATTGTGCTGCTGGAAAATGTGGAGCTGAGCCTGGAGGCCTTCGAACATCTGGAGCTCCCATTCGCAATCAAGATAGGTCGGTCAAGCTCCGTTGCCTCGACTTGTGACGCGCTACACTCTGCTCAATGGCAGCCTGGCTGGCTGGCAATGCTGCTTGTGCTCGGGAGCTGAAAGGTTTGGTGCTTGGATGTGCCACCGAGTGTCATTCAGCGCGGGTTGGAAAGCTGAGGCTGCAAGTGCCATGGAAGAAGCTCGGCTGGGAGCCCCTGGTCGTCTCCATGGAGCACGTGACCATCTGTGCAGGCCCCAGGGAGGAGGCAGAGGTATGTCACACTCAGATTGCTGCTGGCTTTGACAGCCGCCTGTGCTCACGTGGTCTGACTGTGCTGGCCTTGCCAGGCTGCACGTTGCTTGCAACTACTTTATCTGCGTGTACCAGGGCAGACGATTGCCAATGTCTGTTGTCACAAGCAATTCATCTGCAGTTGCTCCTCTTCTCACACTTGGAAGTGGCCTCTGAGGCGGTGGCTTTGTCAAAGTGGCCAGGTAGAGCTCTTGCTGCCATATTGTCTCTGACTGCAGACGCAAGTTCGATACAGTGGGAAGCAGGTCCGTCTGAAAAGAGAGCACAAGAAGCAAAGCGTGCCAAGTTGGCAGCAGCCGAGCTCGTTAAGCTCTCCCGCCGTGTTTCAGGTCAGCTTCAGGGCTTCCACTCTTGCATCTCCTCCACTTATATAGCGTCCAGCTGCTGGTAAAGGGAGCTGCTTCGAGAGCAGTGCCAGTCAAGGCCAGGTCTGTCAGAATGTTGGAAGCTGCACAGTAAAGGGCAGGTTATTGTGACTGAGGCTGAGCAGTAAAAGACTTGGACATATGCATGTGTCCAGGCTTGCACATCTCAAGTCGAGCCTCTCCTGCTGGCACTGTGGCCTGATGCAGAGGATAGGTCTGGATTATCCTACATCTCCTACTTGTCAGCGAAGGTAAGCTTGTGACCACTTTGTGGCAATCAGCTATTTCCTCTGGACCTTCTGCAATCCAAAGCATGGGCCCTTCAAAACTTGGTGGAGCTCGACCTTCTTACGCTGCATATTGCACGCATGCAGAAAGGCCATAGGTAGATTGGTGCTATTCAGCTGGCCATCGCTTTCCACCTGGCGTGCATGTTTGTGCTGATCACGTAGAAATGCACTTTCTGAATGTTCAGATCATTGATAATGTCCAAGTCTCCGTCAGCAGCATTCACCTTCGTTATGAGGACTTTCAGACAAACCCTGAGGTAATGATTCGTGGTTGTAGTGCTGAATCTCTGTCGACCTTGCCATGGGTAGACCACTCATGGATAGGACAAAGTTGTGACACCCATGCTGCACCACCAGGTAGCCAAGTCCTCATCATCTGTGCTCTCCTCCTGCAGAGACCATTCATTGTAGGACTGACTCTTGAGAGTTTTTTAGTAAAGACAACTGATGCTATAACTTCACGAAGTTCCTTGAGTTCCTCAGGTTCCTCAAGGTGACCCATAGCATGCAAATCAAGCAGCTCTACCTTCTCATAAAGGCTTCAGATAGTAGGTTTGGCGCTAGATGTTTGTGGAGGGCATCTTCAATATCCATCTTGATATCCATCTTTGTGACATGTTCTGCTATTTTGACTTTGAGTGACAAATCGGTACTTATTGGGATCTATACTCTCACTCAGAATCTGATTGATTGGTGGTCAACTTGGTCCAATCATCTGCAGCCCTTCACCATCCGGGATCAAGAAGAGTCAGAGGGGTGTGGTACATAAGCGTATGAGCATCCAGAAGCTGGCAGTGTACTGGGACTCGGACGCCAAGATGCTCAGCTGCAACGAGCAAGGGCACATGGATGCTGCTGACGGAGGAGAAGAACATGCCTTCATATTGCAGCCTCTAGATGCAGGCCTTGACCTCACTGTAAGCCACCTTCTTGTTGCAGATGCAGTCAGACCTCAACTGGACTCTGTTGATTGTCATATTTACCAGTCATTGTGAGCCATGACAAGTCATAGATGCCGTGCAGATCAGCAAGAACCCAGGTCAAGCTGATGGGAGTCCTCAGTACGATATTCAGGTGGCTGTGAATGACGTGGTAAGACTTCTACTTCACTTCTAATCACATCCGCTGACGTGGGCCAATCTTCCAACATAGCACAAGTGCCAAAAAGCAACCTGCATTTGCTATTTGTATGGGTCACCAGGTGCATGACTCTGATGACGTGTCGGGCTTCGACAGTCATGCACATCTCCACATCTCCATGTTTTGAGGGCAGGAAAGTATCGATTTTCTAGCAGCTGATATGCAGAAGTTGCATGTACATTGCAGGCACTTGCACTGAACGATCATCAATTCCTGGACATGCAATTGTTGGCAGGGGTGATGTCCATCTATCAAGTACGAAAAAGGTTGGCTAGCAGATTACAAAACATGGCACCATCAGCGTCTGACATGTACAAAGCAGTCGCGGCATGAGCAATGTGTATGTATATGTATGTTTACAATTGTGAATGTATGCTGACAAACATCTTGAGACACTGCAAAAGCTTCACTGTGCCCTGTGAGGAGCATCTTTCTCTCAGGAGCAACTTCCTTTCTCGTACTGTACAGATTTGGCAGATATCGCCCAAAACGTGCTGATGGTGCAAGTATGCACTGGAGAAAGTGGTGGCAATATGCAGCAGAAGCTGTCTTGGTGGATGTGAAGCAGCGGCTCAAGCGCAGCTCCTGGGGCTACCTGGCTTGGCGAATGTCTGCGACTCCTTCCTTTGTCGTGTTCTGGTCACATGGCTAGTGAGCTCCCTGCATATATAAAGTCAATCCATGTGCTTGACAAGTGGAGAGATTTGGCTGGCTATTGAAGTGTCAGAAATCTGACATGTCTTGTGCAATAAACGTACAGGGAAAAGCAGAAGGACTATGTTGCCGTGTACAAGCGGAAACTGTGCTGTGTCAGGCAGGGGCAGGTAACCCCTCTCAAAATTTGTGCAGGTCTCAGGGTCTTGCCGAGCTTCATATTGCTGTCTTCTTGTTATGTGCCAGTATCTCGCTCCTGACAACACACAAGTGCTGGTTTTCAATTACGTAGCTCTTGAAGGCGGACGAGATTAAGAAGCTCGAGGTGCTGGAGGAGGAATTAGATGCAGATGACATTCTTTTCTTCAGGAGCTTAGCAGAGGCACAGCTTCACGTGAAAGTGAGGCAAATCAGTGCTATATGTTTAGCAGTATTCTCTATGTCAATTTCTATCTTCTGTCTTCTGTCAATTTCATCTTCTATCTTTGTCATGCTGTATTCCATCTGTTGAGCACTTACCCTGTCTAGACTGGCTGAGCTGTATGGGTTGCTGTAAGCATCAGCAAAAAAGATGTAACTCTTTTGTAATATAAATCTGACAGCAGTCCAGCAAAAGCACAGTATTCAACTTGCTATTCTCATGTCTCGCTCTGCACAGAGTTCGAAAGAAGGACCAGAAGAAGCACAAAAATCGATTCCTGAAAGTGGCACGGCGCAGCATCCAAAGCAACGTGGATGGCTTGACTGGCTATCCCTTGGCATGCTTGGCTCTTCCATGACAGCCAATGACTTCACAGGGGCCATCACGCAAGCAGACCTTGAGGTCAACAGCCATCAAACACCCTCAGCACAGTAGAACGCACTGCAACTATCACTCCTCTGTATCATGACCAGTATATAAGAAATATTGACTGAAGATTACTTGGCGTGTGACTTGCTATAGGACCTCTATGCAGCAACACAATTTGTTCCCAGTCCTTTGGAAGAGCAGAGCTACTATTCAAAGGGCTTCTGTGTTGCAGCAGTCAGCATCCAAGTGGCTGAGGCCATTGGCAGCTTACGAAGCTCGTGAGCATGAACCACACAGGCTCAAAGTAGGCCGTCCTAGCTGGCATGTAAAGGTTGTCCTTCCAAGCAAGCTTCTTCTTGCAGATAAGCAGAAATAATTCGTGGTACTAGCTTCTTCTTAATCTTACCCGAAAGAGTGTCCACTCTAATTTCTGACTTACTTCCCGCTCTTACTGAATCTTGTCTGATGTCTGCAGAGCTTTGAAATATTCTCTTGTGGATGCTAGATTGATGGATGTGAGGGTGACCGTAATGGTGTGGGGCAAGTCCGTGACACTTACTGGGACACTGGGATCACTGGAGGCAGTAGACCTGTGCAGCTTTGGCACACTTTTCCCCTGTATATTTGGCGCACAGGTGGTCCAATTCAGATGCCTGTGACTTATCACTGCGTTATCTGCAAGTTAATGGCACAGAGCACAATGAAGGCTTTGGGTAAACAACGTAGATATAAGCACAGATCACATCTCGTTTTGTCAGACTGTTAGGCTGACCACAATAAATGGTGTGCTTGCTAGGCGGCCCTGACACTGATGCACATTTTCTCTGGATTGCCCAGAAGCATGCTGCTTCTGCAGAAGCCGGAAGTGAATCTCTACTGGATGACATGGCCAGTTGTATTCATCGAAGCATGAGTTTTACTTCGGCTTCAGCTGCATCACAGTCTGCCACAGAGATGCCACTGCTTAGGTCCAAGAGCGGTGCCTTTCTGCCACCCTCTGTGGTTTGCAGCCCTACGACGAGTTTCTTACAGCTCCACTGCCAAATTGCACCAGAGGATTCAAATGTGGACATTGACATCAAGGTTTGGTGTGTGACCCATGCTTGAAATGTACGTCAGACGAGGCTAATACTTCAGTCTCCTGCTGATATTCTAGAGCTTGACTCTCATCTTAGGAAATGGTATCATTGCATTGCAGGTGTCACTGCAGCCCTTGCAGATTGTGTACAGTCCTGAACTCGTGAGACAAGCTGCAAGGTTTTTCAGCCACCGCACTTCAGTGCCCACGCATCACCAACTGGTGAGGCATTTTTCGCATATGTATCACATGATGGCAACTTAGACACAGGGGGATGATAACAACCACATGTTCCTTGCGAGTCTCTCGTCTACGAAAAATATCTAATACAGATGTGCAGGGTACAAGCACCTCTGCCACAGGTGCAGTGACTTTCTATTGTACAACCTACTGCTGTAACTGTCAGCAGCAAAGATCTATGCTGCTACAGACATGTGTAGTGCGTCATCATGGTGTATGCTGATGTCTTGCAAGGAGGCAGGTGGTTGCTGCCCTGAATGGCCTTGAAACTTTGAGAGCACGGACGCTTTCGAAGGCCGAGTGAGAGCAAGCCCTTCCCCTGAGTGATGAAGCTGACAACTTGCATGAGCATGCTCAAGGGGATACTGCATTGCTTCATGCCACATAATTGCCGATATTTTTGATATGCTCAGCATCTGAACTCTTGCAGCTGCTGAGTAACAATAAGCTGGTGAACTATTGGCAGATATGTGATTGCCACACACAAGCGGGTCTCCATACAAGTAGATATAGATTCCACTTGCCTCGTCATCCCAGAGTGCAGCACCGCGCCGCATGGCCTGCTCCTGGTATGCGTTCTTCTTGATCCAGGTTGACAAAGTGCAAGGAGGCATGTTGTCCTGCTCTGAAACATCACGACTGAGCTTCGGTGTGAAGTGTAGTAGGTCACTGGTGCTCACGGCATTGTCCTCTCTTGAGTCTCTCCTTCAATGACATTGTTTTCACCAATAAGCTGGCATTGGAGTAAACTACTGCAATGGCGTCTTTTCATCTGTTGCTTGTGATCAGGCTGTGAGCTTTGGATCAATCCATTTCGCTTCTGCTGCTGACCCGCCAGCGCAAGCTCGAATGAGTTTAGATGCCGCGACGCGAGAAGCGTGCATACATCCAGGAGATAAATTTAGGAAAATTAGTCAGGATAGTAGCCTTCACTTGTTAGAAGAGGCCGCTCTCTATGATCACTACAGGCTCATTGTCGCAAACTTGCAGGTACAGATACATATGTTCAATTTCCATTACCTTACCTAAGGCAGCCCTTCTCCTCTCCTTGATGTAGTGCTGCTTAGATGATCTAAGAGCAGAGATTACAATGGCTCGGTGAATCCAGTGTCATACTAAGCCTTGTCAACTTTGACGGGAAGGTTGCACCTGCATTGGCATCGATCTTCTCATGTTCTGATTTAGGCAAAGAATCCCTTGTGATTTGGCAGGTCATCATGGCCAAGCAAGATGAGGATTGGCACGCTATGCTGCGCAGCCAAGAAGTAGATCACAAGCGGCACCTGTTGCAGCCATTAAGCTTGCAGCTCACCCTTGATATGTGTGCCTTACAGAATGACAAAACATTGACAAAGCTGAAGGTCTGCATACCTATCTTGCAAGCTTTTTTTCAGTGTAGATGTGCTGCACTTACAATAAAATGGGTGAAAGTCGGCTACAGAATGACATCAAGTCCTGACGTGTCCAGATTCATATGCTTATCGCCCTTTGGCAATTTGCAGGTGGGAGGAACAACTTCCGAGTTGAACTTGCCCCTTAGCCTCGCTAAGTGCCAGGCACTTGGCAAGCTTTTTTCCAACCTTGGTAAGCATGTCACATCCAAGGACAAGTCTACTTCATCTGGCGGAGCATGTTCCCTGCCAGCTACTTTTACAAAATCATCAGCTGTACAGATGACTGAGGCAGACAGGTTGAGACCGTGTGATGAGTCAGAGAGCCTAGTGGCTTCAAGACAAGTTACCAACACCACTGTCAGCAGCAGTGACACCACTACTTCTGGCACATCTTTCATACATACTGTAATTCCGCAACAAGATAGATCCGAATCTCTGACATCTATGCGAGTGAGGAGGAGAAGCAATGGTGAAGCAAGCACAAGTGGGCAGCTCCCTTTCAATGAGTGCTCGGGACCAGCAAACCTGGAGCAAAGGTCGGGGTCTGCTGCAACTTCAAATCTTTCCAGATTAAAGCTGTGGGTCATGAAGTAGATAGTATATCTTGCATCTCTTGCGCTTGAAATGGACAAGAGGCACGACTGAAGCATCGTAATGGTCATTTCACACAAGTCCTTGTGTCTATACACTACTTTTTATTTACAAACGTACTCCTGTGCTATGCAGCGAAGCAGCGTTGGTCGATTTAGTGTTGGTCGTGGAGCTGGTAGTGGTACGCTGGAGCCCTGGAGAACATACTGGGCCTTTGAGAGCTAGCCCTCCAACATTGGTCGCTCGTGGCAGTGACTGTTGCTTGAGGTATTTTCAGAAGAACAGCAAGACTGTCCAGAAGAACAACGAGATAAACAGTTCTGCAGAGTACAATGGAACACCCACACATAATGCAGGTGCAACTTGGAAGATCATGGCTCCTGATTTCAAACTCGTCATCCCAGAGGCTGACAGATTCTCTCAT
The DNA here is from genome assembly GCA_009602725.1 of Spirogloea muscicola. NCBI lineage: Eukaryota > Viridiplantae > Streptophyta > Zygnematophyceae > Spirogloeales > Spirogloeaceae > Spirogloea > Spirogloea muscicola. The sequence continues at coordinate 10,167 of WELB01000230.1, forward strand.
CAGACTGAGGCAGGTAGGTTTGGCCAAGAATGCAGTGAGTATGCAGTATGACTTTGAGTGTGATTTTACAGTGTGCTCTGACATGCACCCCTGCATCCCTTCATGGGTGGAGCGCTGTCAGTCATGGTACTGTTGACTCTCTCATAGTAAGGCATGTCTAGAGATTCACTGACGTAGTCAAACCAGTACCGTTGACTATTGTGCGGATGATAGCTAAGAAAAGATTGGCAATTAACGCTTGTGATGGAACTTGTGGAATGCAGATTCTTTTCAGCTGCGTCCTACGAACTTACTGGGCGAGGTAACATTATCCAGGTGTTATGTGATCACAATGAACTTTTCAGGTACAGTTGAGCAGAGTGCAGGGAGGTTGGAGTTAGATACAAGCTTCGATGCTAATGTTGTTGGGAGTCAAACCATGCTAAAAGGAATAGATGGCAAGGAGCAAGACTTTCAGATGCCTCTTCTCCAGGCTTCAAGGGTACAGGTTTGTTACCATCTTCTGGGTAGGCGTCTTTGTTGCATGGAGGGAGGCATGATGCATGGTGTAATCGATCTCTATTGACAACTCCCTTGGAAGTCTCAAGCACGTATGGTGGGTCATGGAAGGCATCTCTATTGTTGTCAGACTTCTCTACTTACTGGCATTCTGAATTCTTCAATCTATGTGGGCTATGCAGCTGACTTGCTTGATCATGAAGTTGCCACGGAGCAGCAAGACCAGTCAAGGTCATGATAGTAGCCATGAGGCTGCAAGTGCGAGCAATCTGACCATCAAATTTGATGGAGGTATTGGGGATGTTCAAGGGTGGTGTTCGCACCAGATTCTAAAATTTGTCTCATCATTTGAGTTGGAGCACTTAAGGCGTGCACCATTTTCATTAAAGGATGGAACGGAGATCTCTGCGCAATTCCATGTGGAGAAGTTAAGCTACCATTTGGGTGACAGCAGAGTATGTCCTGTTACTCTTTTCTCAGTGAGGGTCAAAAGACATAAGTATGCACAGGGAATCGAGAGTACTTAGCATACAGATTGATCTAGGTTCTTAGTGCTGCAAAACGTCATTGCTGCTTACTATTATCACAGTACACACAAAAGTCAGATTAATTTATTGAAAGCAGATTTGTAGATTATAGAGCTACTCGTGGATGCATTGGGCGACATGGCCTATCTAATGCACGAGGAAGTTAATGAACAATTCCAACATGGTGGCAAAAGGCTGTTGATTGCAGTGGAAGTTTGATGCACCAATTTTAGATTGTTGTCTGCGGGGACTGCAAATATCTGGTCAGCTCCTCGACCTGGAGGCAACAGCATGCGTAATGATGGAGCTAAGTCTGAACTACCACAACACACACAAGGTTTGCTAAATTATAAATCTGAAGCTCCTCCGTCATCCCATTTTTCACTTTACTGCAGGACTGATGAGTCAACCATTGCCCCCAGTCTGAAGTCGCAGGCAGACCTATGCGTTGTAATGCTATCTCGCAGGAGCGGTAGCAGCATGTGGTGACTCCTTATGTCATATTGAGTAGCTTCTATGAGCCTCATCAATGTTGCCTAACGATTACTTCCCTGCATTCTCCCTCGCCTAGGCGGCTTGGGAGCCAGCTGTTGAGCCTTGGCTCCTGCAGGCTGCAGCAGTGTGGGCTCTGGAGGCCCTCCATCCAGTCTCTGTTTCCAAGTCGAGCTACAGTCTAACATCAACAGCCATGCTAAATTGCAACATCACTCCAGCTATGGCTCAGGCATGGCTGCTCTGCCATCAATTGAACCTGCAAATATGTTATCAGCAGTACTACTGGCTGTGACTAGGTATGGGTTGGGTGGCATTGCTTTCAAAGAGAGATCCTTCCTTGCATTTTCAAAATCAGGCCATTGATCCTGCATCTAGCTCTGCAGGCTATGAAACGAGCCGTGGAGATATTGCAGGAAAGTGGTCAAATCGTAATCGACAAAACCTTAGCATCCTCTCATCCATCTCCTTCGCATGAGGGGAGCCGCACAAAGACGCCTTTCACAAGTGATGTCACCAGCAGTGATTTGTATACCCCTTACTCATTGCGCAACCTGACCGGTGAAGTAATGAGGTACTGGCTTCTAAGCAATGGCAGTGAGGCTTATCAGCCAGGCAGCAGTGCTACCTCTGGAAGTCTCCTGCCTGGTATGGACGTGCCTCTCTGGTTCGATGGGATGGAGGAGCTGCAGACTGACCAAGATATTGGTAATGCACCTAGTGCCACTGCTTGTGGCATTCATTCTCGTGAGTGTCTGTCTGTCTGCAAGAAATGGGATGTTGCTCATGACATTCACTTGTCTAGATCTCACCTAAGCTCCTGACTGGTTGACAATCTCGCTGCAAATGCAGAACGCAGAGACGCACAGAAGAAGAGGCAGAGGGTACGCCACAGGTGCATAAGCATACAATTGGACGGCATGTCACTTCCATCTTCCCCGATCTCTGTTGAGCTCGTTGGCACTTGGGCATTTCTCGCTTCAATGGCTGGCCTAAAAGCTGGGAGTGAAAAGGGCTCAGCTGGAGACTTGGCAACGCACTACACGAGCAGCAGCAACAGCCACGCGGGAGAAGATGGAAGAATGTGGAGCTCATACTCAGATCTGACTATGCTGGAGCCCAAAGACAACCTAACACATTTTGAATCTGTTAGACACCTTGTATGTGAAGTGACAATGCAGCAATATTGTAAACAAATAAGCTTCTATTCCACGGTACTCATCTACACTTCCACATCTAGCTGCACATATTGTCTGCAATCATACTACCGTGCAGCCATGTTATGCTCATATATATGCCACATAGGGGCTGCAATTGCTAAGTCAAAACATGCGGGTTGACTGCTTCCAGGTTTCTCTTCAGAATGCGACGATGGTACCTTTGGAGATTCGATTTGACATTCCGATTGCTCCCAATCCTACTGTTATGGCTCCAGTGCCACCTGGCAAGGTCATGCACATTCCTGTCCATCTTGCGGAAACGGGTGATATGCGATGGCGGCCGCGCGGCAGCGGTCATCAATGGAGCGAGAAACAGCAACTTCCCAAGCTTCTTCAGCACAGCGGCCCTGCTCGGACAGTTACCTGCACTAAATCCAGCCCTGGAGGTGCTCCACTTCGTTTCTGCATTGACATAAGTCAAGAGACCCTGAACGTCCTTCCAGCAGGTCAGCAACAAGCCTTTGAGGGCAAAAGCCTTTCAGTTAGTAGCGCGGACAGCTGCATGTGGACAACTCTGTAGTGATTCCAAGAAGGTATTGACGATACTTGCTTCCTTGTTCGGCCAGAAGGGGCAAGAGACAGGCGTGCTGCTCCAATACGCCATAATAGTGCAAGGCGTGAGGAACTTATCCCATTTACCAGGCCTGTTGGACGGGCTGCCCATTTTCAGCAACCGACTAGTTGCTCAATGTGGACCATTACCGTCCGCCCACCCCTTCTCATACGGAACCACTTGCCTTGCCAATTCAAGGTATCAATTTTTGGACAAGGCGGTGTTGTAGCTGTGCACGAACTCAGAATCATCCAGGTAAGCAGATTCTTCACTGTTTTTTGTATCTCCCTACTTCTTCCTTCTCTTCTAGACCTGGTTTCATCGGCATATCTGGTCAGTGACTTCATAACAGATTTTTAGTGATGTTGCTGGTGATTGACAAGGTTGTCAAGCTAGATATTCATTCCGTAAGGCGTGTCATGGAATTGTCCCATCCTCTGCTAGTCATTCTTGTTTTCATCATTGTGGTTCAGGGTAGTGTAATATATTCTTTGATAACTGTATTCTCTCAGCCTGATGGCTACGCGAAAGTGGCACATGTCACTTAGAAACCTAGCAGTTCCTTTCCTGCCAGCTACAAGGCCAAAGCAAACACTTGAGCAACTAAGCCAACAGTGATTTGAGGTGCAGGGTGCTCTGGCTCATATATACGAGGTGGACGCTGTACATGATCTTCAGATGTGCTTTGAGTTGGAAGGCTTTGAACGGAGTGGATCAGTACATCTTCCACGAGCTTCTGTTCTGAGTGCTGAAGCAGGCCTGAATTCCGTGGACCACAATGACTGCACTTTACCACCAGCTTCTGTGTTTCTTCAACCAATTTCAGCAACTGGTTAGACTCATCATCCCTCACACTGACAGTATGGCACTTACTCCGGCCATATCACAATTGCAGTGCGTAATGTGAGGCACAAAAGTAAGGTAGCAACCTCAGTTTGCTGCATATGGTTGTGCAGGACTGCCTTTGTCTTTGGCGTTGCAGTGGACAGTGAATGCCGCTTGTGGTGCCAGGCAAATGGCTGTGGCAGCTCCTTTCTTGCTCTACAATGCAACATCTCTCCCTTTATCAGTCACAGATGGCGAGAGAGATGTTGCCTTAGGTAGTGTTGCCCAGATCCTGCTCGGCAGTAGGCAAGAAGCAACGCCATCCGAACGATTCAAATGTGGGGACTTCACTCCCCAATCCTTGACAAGCGTCACAAACCCTTCTGCTGCAAGGCCTAGAGGGCTGCTTGATGCTCTGCCAGGTCTGGATGATCTTGATTGGAGTCAAGGAGCTCCAGTAGAAGGGCCAGCAGAGAAAGGAGCTCCGTCAGAAGGAACAACTCTGCTGAGGAGTATGACATTACCGACCAGATTTGCAGACACTGCGGACGTCCAGAGCAGCTTGGGACTGGCATCAGCCTCTGCTGGTCACTTGTCAGATATGGAGGCTCTGCAACTGACAAAGAGACTGCGAGATCAGCTTGCAAAGGACAGCAAGGAGGTGGGTCTTTACTCACCTCCAAAAAGGCGAGAACAACGGGAGCCATGTCTGAAGCTGGGACACCAAGGGATGTGGAGTGAAGCGATGCCGTTGGAACCTCCTGGTGCAGTTGCAGTAGTGTCTATTCCACAGCGAAGGGGGCACGGGGCGCACATTCTTGCTCTTTCTGTGACACATCCTGTTGACCTGCCTTTGACAAAGATCCTTACCTTCCAGCCCAGGTCCGTCAGCTCAAGCAAGCAGTCTTAGCTTGAGCTAAGACTGCTCAAGCTCACCAGCTTTTAGCGAGCCTGTCAAGCTCATGCACAGATCTGATTCCTCCTGCTCGACCTGCTGACCTGTGCATATTAAGGTCTGATGTTCAGTGCATGTCCTTGTGAATTCATCTGATATCTAATGCATGCCTTGTATACTTAATCAAGGCTTAATGCCAATGACCTCTCGATGCACACAGGTTTGTTCTTGTGAATGGGATGGGAGTGGATGTTTGTTACCGTCAACAGGGGACTGACACCTTTTTGCGCCTGCCGGCTGGTTATCACAAGCCCCTCCACTGGACTAATATACAGCGGTACAGCTGTTTGTGTCTTTGTCTGCGACTACTCCCATTTTGACCAGACTATGAGAGATTTAAAGATCTAATGTGATGCTATGATGCTGTGTGTAGTCACATTCTTGCTGTTGCTTGCAATGCCCATGCTGGCCAGCTCGTGCAAGTTGAAATTCATTGGCAACTCCCCTGATCCTGGCCCCCACAGGAGCCTGCTTGTTTGCACGAGGATTGATGAGCATGGTTGGGACTGGTCGGGAGGTTTTGCGCCAGACAAGCTTGGAGATACACAATTGAAGCTCCGCAATGTTGTGACTGGACAAATCCACATGGCCAGGGTCAATGTTAGTACACCGAAGCCAAATGACGGGGCTCTGGCAGAGCCTGCAAGCCAGAGTGTCAATAGGAGTGGGACCTGTATTATCCTGATGACGCAGGATGAGACGCAGTTCATGCCCTATCGTATTGAGAACTTATCCACAGAGGTACGAAGGTTTGGACCATCCAGGATTGTAAGAGCCAAAGCTAGCTGAACGGTTTCCATGCTAGTTGCATAGTATGTCATTGGACATCTGCAATGGTCGTCGCAATCATCTTACTCTGCAGACTGCCACTCATGATGATTCTAATCCATCAGCTCGCATTTGAACTTCTAGTGTGGGCCGCACCTGAACGAAAGAGTGGCATGTTGAATGCAGACCCTCATTTTCTATCAGCAACGATGTGAGACATCAAGAGACACATTACGACCTTACAGTTCTTGCCTGTATGCATGGGATGAACCATGTTTGCCCCACAGACTTGTTCTCAAGGTGCACAACACGTATACTTTTCCGACATTCTTACATTCAGCACCATAGTTTGTTGGACTACTGTGCACAGCAGCTGTACGATTCGACAATATGCGCTCCCCAAGATTCCTCATTGGACCTGGTTTCTGATTCAAGAATGTAAATTCACCAAGGTGATGCACATTGGCTTTTGCAGGTCAGAGGAGCTACACTGGGTACTTATCAGTTAGATGAAGTCAAGCAGCATGGACAAACCACACTAGCTGCGACTGCCCAGGTTGGTATTCATCTTCATCGTAACACTGCATCAAAGATCTTCCACGGAAAATACTGTGTTGCAGCGCATAGGATGATGGCACTTGCTCCTTGTGCTGCTAACCTTATGCTCCTCACCTCCTCTTGCATGCAGCGACCTGAACGGCATCTCCAAGTGTCAATCTCCTCGGAGGGTCCAACTCGGGTACGCTTTGGATGAAGCAGTGCTCCTGTGAAACTCAAAGAATGCTGTCTCCTGTTAATATGGAGTCTGTATGTTATTGAAGCATGTGCAAGTGGTTGTCTGGCAGCCCATCATATGTATTGACCTCATCGTTCTGGAGTCAAGGCAGTGTATCATAGATACTCACAGAAGAGCATATGATCGTGCAGGTACTCAAGGTGATGGATCTCGACATACATGTGGTGGAAGACAACCTTGAGGTTGCATCTTTCAGCAATAGATACCAAAAAGCGATAGCAGCCGGCATTGTACCTCCAAGTTTACCATTTTCGGAATCCGAGGTCAACATTACACTGGACAAAATTGGCATCTCCATAATTGACTCAACTCCCCAGGTACAGATCAGAACCGTCCCTCTGACAGTCACAAAGCAACTGGCAGTGACTTATAATATCACGTCACAAGTCCAGAGTTGAAGCAATTTTGTGAGATGGAGCAGATACATTCAGTCCACAATGGACAGTCGCAGACACCACAGCATGGTCTACCAGTGTATAGTGCCTGTGGATGACAGTAAATCCAAGCGCAAGGCCAGTTCAAGTACTGATTGCTGCAAATTACTGCAGCTTCTGCACGAGGGGACTTACAATACTCAACTGTACCTGCAGGAAATAGTCTACGCATCTGTGCAGGGTTTATCATGCTGTTATCAGAGGGGGCACCTGCAGCAGCTGCTAGATGTTCAGGTCCAAGCCCTGCAGGTTGATAATCAGCTCCAGTTTGCCACTTTCCCGGTACTTCTATCTTCTGTACCAACCGCAGGCGCTTTTGCCACCTTGGGCTCTTTTGGAGTTTCTGAGAATGTCAAGTCTGTGGCTGCCCTCTCGATATTGGCCATCAAGTGGCGGCAACCTGTTGGTTTGGTCGACTGCTTCCAAGACATCTGCATAACGTACAATACCTGTCACCATCCTCTTGGTTAGCCATCCCTGAATTCTATGTGTTGTTGGCAAGTCTATCTAGTATGGGCTCTATTTCTCGCCATACTGACTTAGCAGAGTCAGGCTGTCACAGAGCATATCCATTGTCTTCCAGCAAGACATTATGCAAGTCTATCGAACAAAGGCACCTGATTTTTGACCTGTACATTGTTATGTTGTCTGCAGTCTAGCACCCTTAAGATTGGAGTTGGAAGAGTGCCTCTTCCTACGTCTCCTGGATGTTATGCACCACATCTTAGCTCTGAATAGGCGCCAAGAGACTCTTATTGAAGCTAGGGCTTCTGATCATGAACTTCCAGTCATGGCGTCAAGCATGACCAGCCCAAGCCCAACAAGGAGCACAGGACATTCTCTGGGCCGCCTTGCTGGAACCAGGGCCAATTCGGACTCGGACCTCCCTGCCCTTGGCTCCAAGGCTGAAGCCAAAGAGACAGCTCAGTCTGCAGCTGACAAGCATAAAGTCGCAGCGGCAGAGCATGGAATATATTATGCAGAGAATGTTGCCCGTACCATCACAACCTTGAGCACTGGGGAATTGCCCCAATATCTGCGTGCTAGAGGAGATGGCGATGTTATGATCACTTTGCCACCAAATCGGAGGAAAGTATATGTGGAGAAGGTGCAAGTTGCCAGGGTGGACATACTATTCAGCTTTTGCAGTGAGCCCTGGCTGCAGCAACAGACAAGGGGTGCTGCTTGGAGTCTTCTGGAGTCTGCTGGCTTTGTGCTGCAGGTACGGGCTTGTGCCTGGAACCGTCTATCGAGGCAGTGTGCCCTGCTGTTACTATTTCCTGCAAAGGCTGTGATGGCTTGGCTTTCCAGGAGTTTGTTTGATTGTCCAATAAGTAAAGCGTGGCTTTCCTAAATGATATTGCTGAAGGCCTGCAGTACTGTAGCTTTGTGCTTTCTGACTTGATAACCTGCCTCTACTTCGATATTCTAGAGGCGGATGCTTGCACTGGCGGACGTCGAGGAGGCCTCTGTGCATTTGAAAGTGCTGACTCTCCGCCACCCATTGGGAAGCCTAGAGGCACTCCGAGACATGGTAGGTAGGCACTATATGAGACAACTCTTGCAGGTCTCCTACCAGATTTTGGGTTCAGCAGACTTCCTTGGCAACCCAATCAATTTTTTGGGAACTCTGGGGTCTGGCTTGTGGGACTTTCTGGCTTTTCCCGTTGTAGGTCTTGCTCGGGTACGCCTTCAACCTCCCAAGGAATCGAAGCCTATTGTAAATGTGTGCTGCCGCTTACCTTTCTTTCCTGACTGGTGTGTCTCTGTATGACGTTAAGCATCCCAGACTAGATCTCTTCATGCATGCTCGCTGGCATCAGTGCTCCTTGATGTGTTGCAGTATGCCATGACCCATGTTATACCACTTTCTCAGTGCTTCCTCAGGGTGAGTACTTTGATGCTATTCCAACAGTCTGGTCCATGCAATGTCTCCTATGCAGAGTCCTCAAGAGTTCAGGCATGGTGTTACTAAAGGTACACGGAGCTTGGTAAACAAGACAATATTTGCGTTCAGCAATGCTGCTGCTAGAATGAGTGGTGCCGCAAAAAAGGGCGTGGCAGCCTTGGCGCTAGACCACCAGCTTGAGTCCAACGTGGTGGTGCGTAGCTGTCCCTTCGCTGACTTTTCATGCAATAGTCTGTTTCCTTCAAAATCTATTTCCATGGCATGTCGTGCTCGTCGTTTAATTTTTCAAAAAAAACTGTGGTAGAGGTCACATTGATCTGAGGCCTTCAGTAGCGGTGGTGTAAAGTGGACACAAGGACGTCCACATGCGCAGGGGTATCGTGAATTCCGTTGTGCTTGTTGGCTTCTGTCTGCTTCTGATGGCCCCTTTCTCTGTTCATTCAGGACACAAGCATCTTCAATGTGTTCTTAGAGGCTTTGACTGGAGCACTAGAGCTTCCAGTGAGGGGCGCGGAGCAGAATGGCATTCCAGGGATGCTGAAGGGTGCTGCGGTTGGCCTCCTGGGGTTGGCAGCCAAGCCAGCAGCCAGCCTGCTCGAGCTTGCAACAAGGACTGCTCACAGCATACGGAATAGCACGCAGCCCCTCAACTCGAGGCCGAGACAAGCGAGGCCCCCGCGCCACCTCAGTGCTGACTCGCAGCTAGAGTTATACAGCTGGGAGGAGGCTCTTGGCCAGGCCGTGCTCCTCGAGGCACTGAATGGACGGCTTCAGGAAGAGGTATGAAGTAAGATATGTAGGGAGATGTGTACGTTGAAAAGCACTGTTGCTCTTCTCTCAGCAATGACTATGCCCATCAGTGGCTCCCTGAGTGGCGCCGTTGTTAAGGCTCCCGCTTGGCGTTGCAGGTGTATGTGACCTGCAAGCCCCTGCAAGAAGACAGCACAGTGGCTTTGCTGACACGGGAACGGTTGTTGTGCGTTAAGAGCTTGCTAAGTGGTCACTTGCCTCTAGGCCCAGAGTGGCAAGTGCAGTGGGAGGCGGAATTGCTAGATTTTCTGCAACTAAACCAAGTTGGCTCACAACTGACAGGTGTGCTCTTTCTGGCGCTTTTGCTACTTGTTCCAGCTGCTTTCGCCTCTATCCGCTTGCCTCGTAGGACAGTCAGAAGGGTCTCTGGTTGTCATAGTAAAAGTCGACGCTTTCTAGTCTGCAACTAGTCTGCAAGTACATGGCCTGTCTTGCTTTTATCCTCAGCTTCCCTGCCAATGAAGGGACTCACTGGATATTGGCTTGGCCTGCAGCCTTGGTCATGATGCCAATCAGTATCTGGGGTGAAGCAAGTAGGACAACGGCACTCACGCGGAGAGTTGTGCCTTGGCGGAGCTCGCCACTCGGGGTTTGGATTTTCGATTTTATGGACGAGGAAGCTGCCAGTAGCTTCCAAGCATCTATCCAGTGGGCTCTTTCCAATGCCGAGCACAGTCAGGGGGTCCTTACATCAAGGGCCCGCTTTGCCCGCTTTGGGGGCCGCTTTGCAGCAGCCCATGCAGCTTTGCCATGAGCTGTCTAGAACTCGGATTTGCCTCCTTGAGTGGTTGCGGACTGGTGTAGCCCTTCATTTTCGGCTGCTCCACGCTGGGGCCGGGGGTGGCTGTCCCTCTGCTTGCGTGTTGCCGGGGCTGACGAGAGAGACGCTTCCAGTGGAAGGCGGTGGCTGTGATTGGCCAGCCCAGAAAAGATTGGGGGTTTCTTCAGCCTAGACCTTGTACATTCTTTCGGGCTGGCCTGTCACAGCCATTGCCTTACATCGGAACAGCTGCTTCTCTTCCACAGCCCCCCCCCCCCCCCCCCCCCCCCCCCCAGAGCTGGTCAAGTTTCAGCTGGTGGCACAAGGGCTTGTCAATTGCCGTCCAGTATTCGGGCATCACTTAGCGACCTCTGTCTGCTGACTCGTGGTTACTGAGCGGGTCGGCTTAGCAGCAGGTGATGTACATCTGTCAGTGCGCTTGCCGTTGTGTTTGGCCACACAGGCCTTCCACCACTCAATACACACTCCATGCCTTTGGAAGAGCTCAGAATCTTGCTGCTGGGTTTGGCCATCGACACATGCTATTCAGTCTGCCAGCTCCTCCAGGGAACCGTGGTTTGCAAGGGCACAGCGCGGGGCGACCTTGTCAATCTTTTCGCGGGCTGGCCTGGTGCAGCCCTCGCCCCCAGCGGAAGAGAAAGAATGTGTGTAATAAGTGAAGGAGGGCCCTGTGTGGCCAAGTACAAAGGCAAGCACATTGACAGATGTACATCACCTGCTGCTAAGCTGACCTGCTCAGTAACCACGAGTCAGCACATAGAGGTCGCAGCGGAAGAGCTGCTTCGTCCTCAATGAGCGAGCCCTTGCTGCTTCGTCCACCGCGGAGCCGCCGTCGGGCCGGGCGGGAAGAAAGCAGCTCTTCCGGTTCACGGCAATGGCTGTGAGAGGCCTGCCCAAAAAAGGAATGTACAAGGAAGGCGGGCGTTCGGCGGGGGTGATGTCGGGCTGCGAGCCGCGGAGAGACGGCGCGCGGTGCCCATGAAATGAATGGGAGGCCATCAAAAAAAGCAAGCGCGGCCATCTTAAGCAAGTATTGTTCATGCAAACGCTACTGTGGAGCGGAGGCCCAGGGCGACGAGGGACCAAGGGAGCGAGTCAGTTGGTCACAAACCCCTATCCTCAATGGGCGAGCCCTTTCTTCACAAAGCTCCCACTCGCTGAAGTCTTTTTGCATAGAGAGTGTGGCTCCCAGAGTCTCTTGCATAGCTGTGTGGTTTCGGCGCCGAAACCACATACTTTGTTCTTTCCTGAGCTGGCCAAACAGGCAGCCCTCTACTGGAAGAGAAAGAAATTAGCTCTTAGAAATTGACAGCAATGGCTGTGAGAGGCAAGCCTAAAGGAATGGACAAGGTCTGAAAGGGCCGGATGGCGCATAAATAAACCTAGGATACTAGTCTCCTATGGGCGAGCCTTCTTCTTTCCCGCTTTCGGCCCTTGGGATCTTCTTCATTTATGGGCTGGCTTTTCACAGCCACCCGGACGAGCGGCGGACACCCTTTGGGCTTCAGGCCCCTTCGTAGCTGCTAAGCGTTTATGGCCCCTTCGAACCTTTGTCACTTCTTTTCAAAGAAGAAGTGGCACTCCAAATGGGGGCAAGGGCTGTGATAAGCCAGCCCAAAAAGAATTGACAAGGGTTCGGAGGGGGCCGACAAGCGCTTAGCAGCTACAGAGGGGCCTGAAGATGTCATGTCAGCACAGGGGGAGGATGGATCACTCAGTAGTTACGAGTGAGGAGCCGCAGATCCGACAGACTAGCTGCCGGAGAACTATCCCCCTGCCGAAAGCCAGAGGCCGCAGCGAGAGCACGGCCAGCACGCAGATGTAGAGCATGGGCCATTCTTTTCGGGCTGGCATTTCACAGCCCTTGCCCCCATTGAGAGCGCCACTTCTCTTTGGGCTTGAGCCCTTGCCCCCATTTGGGAGAGCCACTTCTTTCTTCGTTCTTTCTTTCTTCTTTCTTCTTTGGGCTAGCCTCTGGTCTCAGCGGAGTGCCTCCTTCCCTGCACCTTGCTACTCTGACCTGGTGTTGCTTACTCGCGGGTACTGAGCTTCCCTAGTATGTTGTTGTGTTTGGTAGAGTAGTCCTTTTTCGGCACCTCTTTCTTTGGCTTTGGAAATTGTCCATTGTTTATGGGCTGGCTTTGCTCTCGCTGCAGCCTCCGGCTTTCGTCAGGGGGATAGCTTCCCGGCCGCTAGTCTGTCGGATCTGAGGCTATTCACTCGTACCTACTGAGTGATCCATCCTCCCCCTGTTCTGACATAGCATCTTCCGGCCCCTTTGTAGCTGCTAATCGCTTGTCGGCCCCTCCAAACTTTGTCAATTCTTTTCGGGCTGGCTTTTCGCAGCCCTTGCCCCCATTGGGAGTGCCACTTCTTCTTGCCAGCCCCTCTCTTCTATGGGCGGGCACTTCTTCTTCTGCAACGAGCTACTCCGACCTGATGTTGCTCACTCGCGGCTACTGAGCTTCCCTAGTGCGTTGTCGTGTTTGGTAGTGTAGTTCCTTTCCGGCACCTCTTTCTTTGGCTTTGGACATTGTCCATTATTTTTGGGCTGGCTTTGCCAGCCCCTCTTCTCTATGGGCGAGCACCGTCTACCGTATGAGACTGTCTGTATCCCTTCAGCGGTCCATGGCCCACGCTCTGCATCTGCGTGCTGGCCGTGCTCTCGCTGCGGCCTCTGGCTTTCGTCAGGGGGATAGTTTTCCGGCAGCTAGTCTGTCGGATCTGAGGCTCCTCACTCGTAACTACTGAGTGATCCATCCTCCCCCTGCTCTACCATAGCATCTTCCGACCCCTTTGTAGCTGCTCAATCTTTTTTCGGCCCCTTCGAACCTTTGTCAATTCTTTTCTGGGCTGGCTTTTTGCAGCCCTCGCCCCCATTGGGAGTGCCACTTCTTCTCTATGGGCGAGCACTTCTCTCTGACAGCCTTTCCTTGACGGCGGAAGAGCGGTTTGTTCCGCGCCTTCTCTCCGGGAGATGCTCACTCTCTCTTGGGGATAGTTTCTCGGCAGCTAGTCTGTCGGATCTGCGGCTCCTCACTCGTGACTACAGTAGAACCTGTCTTAGATTATGCGGTCGGTTGGGGAGGTTTGTATAACGATACACAGGATATGATGGCACACAGGTCGCACAGTCCGTCGCACGGCCGTCGCACGTCCGTCGCATGGTCGCACGCCATCGCACGGTCCGCCGCACTGTCCGTCCGCACGGTCCGTCCATAAAGAATGCGTGTTATTTAAAAAATATCCATAGGTATAAGCTTATATTTTGAGAAAAATATATGAAGTATGGAAATATAATAGAGGATTATAAGCTTACGCTACTAAACCGACTCGGTTGCCAGAATTTGATAACGTTATATAGGATGTAAGCTGATGTAGGATAAGCTTAGACAGGTTTTACTGTACTGAGTGATCCATCCTCCCCCTGTGCTGACATGACATCTTCAGGCCCCTCTGTAGCTGCTGAACGCTTGTCGGCCCCTCCGAACTGGCACCTTACTTTAGGTATATTTAGCCTTGTTTCGTCTGCAGTAGCCTTCGCCTGAACAATGTACTGGCTTGAATTGGCCTCCCTTTCATTTCATGCGCCCCGCGCGCCTTCTCTCCGAACCCTTGTCAACTCTTTTTGGGCTGGCTTATCACAGCCCTTGCCCCCATTTGGAGTGCACTTCTTCTTCTTCTCGGGCCTGCCTGCCACAGTCATTGCCCGGGGGAGCAGAGCGGCGGCGGAATGAACCGCGGGGAGGCGTTGGGCCGGCCGTGCGGAGGGCGGTGGGCGGGCGGGGCGGCCGCGGCGGATAGACACCGGGCCCGGCCGGGA
>WELB01000230.1:24601-37150 GCA_009602725.1 Spirogloea muscicola
TTCCCTCCTCCCTCCCTCCTCCCGCCCCCCCGGAACCGCGCCGACTGCGGGGGAAAGGGGAAACCAGGCCCCCCCCCTCCGTCCCGGTCGGCCAGGCTCGTCATTCATCAGCCCCGCCGGCGTCCCATGCCCCGCCGCCCCGCCGCGCCCGCGTCGCCGTCGTCGCCGCCGCCATGGCGACCGTCCAGAGCCCCCGCGCCAACGGCGTCGCCACCGGCCTCATGCCGCTCCTGCCCAAGGGCCTCCCCAAGATCGTCGTCAAGCCCGACGCCGCCGTCTGCACGGACGACACCACGCCCAACCTCCGCGTCTCCAACGTCGACGAGCTGCACTCGCTGCAGAAGAAGCGCTCGCAGCCGTCCACCCCCAAGACCAGCCTCTTCACCGACGAGGAGCGCCAGCAGCAGCAGCTCGAGTCCATCAGGTCTGCGGGGGCGCCGCGCCGCGCCATCGTGCAGGCCATCCTCTGTGCTGTCGCTCCCTGCCCTCCACTCGGCGAGGCTCGGCTCGCCCAGCGCAGAGTCGTCGTCCGCGCTCTCCGCCTGAGATCTGGCCCCTGGCGCCGCCCCTGCAGCGCCTCGCTCGCCTCATTGACGCGGGAACGCGGGCCCCAAGTGGCCAGGGGAGACCCGGCGAAAACGGTGAAGCAAGTGTCTGCGGTGCCTGCGAGGCCCACCGTCAGCGACAGTGCGCTGAAGCTCACGCACGTCCTCTACAACCTGTCACCAGCAGGTGAAGGTCATTCTGCATCCTGGTACAAGCCTGGCTCAGCCCTGAGATCCGGTCTTGCAGCACGATGGTGGATGACGGGCCTGACGCCTCGCTTGCTGAGGCCATTGCAGGTGTGCATTCTGCCAGGAGGCAACCGTGTCGGCTTGATGCGGGTGGCAGCCTGCGACTTGGACATCCGCCTGCATAACGGACGATACGCCTTTTCTCTTGCAGAGCTTTATGAGTTTGCGCTTAAGAACGAGAGAGGCTCCTACTTTACCTCCACCGGAGCTCTCGCCACGCTGTCCGGAGCCAAGACTGGGCGGTCGCCCAAAGACAAGCGGGTCGTGCGCGAGGAGATTACTGAGGATGATCTGTGGTGGGGCAAGTGAGTAAAGCTAGCATGCTCCTCTCACGCATTGTCACGTGCGCATTGCGCTAAGGGTGGGCACTGATTTGCGGACAATGTGTCTGTCGACAATCAGGGGATCTCCAAACATTGAGATGGACGAGGAGACATTCCTTATCAACAGGGAGAGGGCTGTGGATTACTTGAATTCACTGGAGAAGGTGCCCTTGCTTTCATGCAGTCGCGATGCCACTGTGTGTATGGAGAGCGATAGCAAGGCGGCCAGCTTGACTCTGGCTCTAACTACTGAATTTCCATCTGTCTTTGACCTTGTTGTCAGGTCTTTGTGAATGATCAGTTCCTCAATTGGGACCCAGAGCACAGAATCAAAGTGCGCATTATATCTGCAAGGGCGTACCACTCGCTCTTTATGCACAACATGTAGGTCCTTCCTGCCGTGTGTCACTCGGTCGTTGCCATTGTGGCAGTGGGCATGGCAGCTTTCAGAAGCCAGCTGCACTCCTCGTGGCGTTTGGTGCAGCTGGTCTTCTCAACATCAGGGAGGGGTCATTGGTCTGCTGACATTGTGAAACGTTGAGGGTTGCCCAGGTGCATTCGGCCCACTGCTGAGGAGCTTGAGAACTTCGGAAAGCCAGACTTCACAATCTACAATGCCGGCCAGTTCCCCTGCAACCGCTTCACTCATTACATGACATCGTCCACCAGCATTGACCTCAACCTGAAGCGGCGAGAGATGGTGATTCTTGGCACACAGTATGCAGGAGAGATGAAGAAGGGACTGTTTAGTGTGATGCACTACCTTATGCCCAAGAAGGGAGTCCTGTCGCTGCATTCTGGATGCAACATGGGCAAGGATGGCGATGTAGCACTCTTCTTTGGACTCTCAGGTACAGTTGATTGAGATTCATGTTTCTTGGCCGTCACAGCTTGGGTGACGCTCTTAGACGAAGTAACAGCAAGCGTCAAGCTGCTGACATGGAATGTTGTCAAGCGGGTGCAGGCACAGGTAAAACAACCTTATCCACGGACCACAACAGGTTCCTGATTGGCGATGACGAGCACTGCTGGACTGACACTGGCGTCTCTAATATTGAGGGCGGGTGCTATGCGAAGACAATCGATCTCTGTCCTGAGAAGGAGCCAGATATTTTTCAAGCCATCAAGTTTGGCACAGGTCTTAACTGAACCCAGTGCCCCTCGTTCTTTCCCTTGCCTAATCAATCCCATATGCTGTTGCTGCCACCTGCCGCGAATGTGACGTAGCTTGTGGGCTTTGCATGCAGTGCTTGAGAATGTTGTGTTCGACGAGCATACCAGGGAGGTGGACTACTACGATAAGTCTGTAACAGGTGCAACCCCTACTTTCCTCGTTTGCATCCTCTGCTCTGCTTGGTAGCAGCCTTGAACACAGTCTGATGCCCAGCTTTGTTATATGCATGTCCCGTCTTGTTGGAGAGTCTTCAGTATCTAGCAAGCTCAACAGTGTCACACATATCTGCAGCGACCACTAATAGGCAAGGAGTGTCAGTTGGGCCATCGTAGCTCAGCGTAGTGGCTGAAGGATATTGTGTTAGTTTAGCGTCAATCTCAGAGAGGAGACGTCTTAGTCACTGCAACACAAATGGCCGCAGCGAGCACTCAATAGCAAGAGCGTCAGATTGGGCCATCGTTATTCAGCATCGTGGCGAATGCCTGACTTCTTTCATGGCATCGTTGCACAGAGAATACCCGAGCAGCCTATCCTATTGAGTTTATCAAGAATGCCTTGCTACCTTGTGTCGGACCACATCCCAAGAACGTGATACTCTTGGCTTGTGATGCATTCGGCGTCTTGCCACCTGTTAGCAAGCTGACCCTCGCCCAGACCATGTATCACTTCATCAGCGGCTACACTGCTTTGGTGTGTTATTCCACTCTACCCCGGGAGATCGTGCTATCTGTGTTTGCCTTGCGATTGCTGTGGCTGTATTAGCAGGACTGGCTTGCATTGTCCACATCAAGTGCCTGACAGCATTTGGGCTTGAGCCAGGTGGCGGGTACTGAAGATGGTATCAAGGAACCACAGGCTACATTCTCAGCTTGTTTTGGAGCTGCCTTCATCATGTGGCATCCTACAAAGTATGCCTCCATGCTGGCAGAGAAGATGCAGAGGCATGGAGCCACAGCGTGGTTGGTCAACACTGGGTGGTACGGAGGAAGGTGCACCTCGCTTTGCCAACTTAAGCTCCCTGACCAATGCGTCACCGTGAAGTTATTTTGGACCTTGCTAAACTCAAGGCAGCACCACCCATTAGGTCTTACAGCTGGAGCATGCAAGCATCTCAGGCGATTCTGCATGTGCAGTTACGGCGTTGGTTCGAGGATGAAGCTTCCACATACCCGGAAAATCATTGACGCCATTCACAATGGCTCGCTTCTGAAAGCCAAGTACACGACAACTCCTATATTCAATTTGAACGTTCCAAGTGAAGTTGATGGTGTGCCAAGCGAGGTTCTTCGTCCGGAGAACATGGTGCGTTACCAAGTTGTTGTGGAACCTGTTGCTACATGTAGTGATTGCTTAGCATGACAGAGGCATGGGCGAGATGTACCTATCTCGACAAATGACAATGATTCACTGCTATATTGTTGAGGGTACTCAAGGATGTTTGCGCTTGTTTGCATCTT
This sequence comes from Spirogloea muscicola, assembly GCA_009602725.1. Taxonomy (NCBI): domain Eukaryota; kingdom Viridiplantae; phylum Streptophyta; class Zygnematophyceae; order Spirogloeales; family Spirogloeaceae; genus Spirogloea; species Spirogloea muscicola. The sequence continues at coordinate 28,350 of WELB01000230.1, forward strand.
GATTGTTGAGTGCTTATGTCTAAAGAAATTGCTATATCAGCCATCCATCCTGCAATCTTATTGAAGCACTTGTTCTGTTGGCAGTGGACGGACAAGTCAAGATACAACGCAACCCTTAAGAAATTAGCTGGGCTGTTTGTGAACAACTTCGAAAAGTTTGCTGATCACAAGGTTGGCAAGTTGACGGAGGAGATATTGGCTGCTGGCCCAAACATCTAGATTCTGAAACCATACCCGTAGTGTCATCGTGTTAAGGTGGCCAATTTCTGGCTATTAGTCATCTGTTACACCTCCCGTCCCCTCATGAGTTCCATTCTTCCCTAATATTTTGAGAGGCCCTTAGAAGAGGCCAACAGCAGGTCAGCAGGACCTTGTACAGAATGCTCAGCACCAATATTTTATTCTTGAGCAGGCTTGAGCCCTGTTATTAGCACGTGCCATTAGTCCTCTTAACTGTAGGCTCGCTTCAGACTGGAGTGCCACCCCATTGTGAACAATGTCCAACACTCATAAGGTCCTCTTCATTTCGTTTTTGCATAGTCTCCTTTGCTTTGCCCTGTATGTAACAGTTCACACCAGGCAAGGGTGGTCATTGTCGTCCTACTAAAGATATATTGGTATACTGACTTGAAAGCTAAAGGCTGAGGGGTGTTAAGTAGTTTACTGTCCAAGTACGACGCCCTAAGTCAACAAGGTTGGGCAGTCGCTTGTGAACGACCTTTGTGCTGGTTACACTGGACGGTAGCTGGTCGTACTGTGGCAGGCGTCATAGAAGTCGCACTGGCCTGTAAGTCTACAAAATTAGAAATTCTGGAATTTGAAGTGCGAGGCTACATCGGAAGCGCGAGGGTCCTCCATGGTGGTCACTTGTATACGTTGCTCCACACGCTATAAATCATCTGGGCGGCCCTCTTCTTGTTGGAAGTAACCTACTTGCTCAGCTTGCTGTAATCATCCTGATCCTCGCTCTCGAGAACCTCCATCAACAACCTCCAGACTAAAAAGCTGGTTAAGTACTGCCTGCCGTGGGTTTCATGTGGAGGCCACAACACTCTTTCAGAAGGACAAGGCACTCATCAGTGGTCCCACTTACCTTCCTGTTATGGCTATTCGGCCTAGTCTGTCCAAGGCCTTGTCATGAGATATCCCGACGGTGGCTTATTCGTGTCGGTCTGACAAGGCAAGTGAGGTGGCTGCACCCGTGGACATTTGAGGCACGTCACCTGTACATTAATGTGGACCAGGATTCGCAATCTCGGCACCTCCAACTCGGCTCCGGTCAGGTAAGTGAGCAGGTGCCGCCGCGCCGTCGATCGTCATCGGCAATCGGACTTCATCCTACCATCCCAACCGCTCAACCACAGCGCCAACCTGCCGCTGAGCCGTCGATATGGCATCAGCGAGCCAACCCCAACTACCATCCCAACTGCTCAACCACAACGCGGACCTGCCGCTGAGCCGTCGATATGGCATCAGTGAGCAGTCCCCATCCTTTGCCGCTCGTACCGCTCAAAAGGCCTCAAAGCGAAGCCGAAAAGCCCTAAGGCCCGCTCTGATGGGGATGACCCACCCTGATGGGCGAAGGCGGGTACCGGCCAGGCTAGCGGCGGGTAAAGGTGAAAGGGTGAGGGAATAGCAATCCCAGGCTACACTGGCCTTGGGGATTAAGGGTGGAGGGGCAGAGCAGCAATAGCGGTCTCAGGGCTACACTGGCCTTGAGATTGAGGATAAGAGAAAGATTGAGGATGGAGGGTAAAGCCAAATATGCCAAAGCGGCTGCTCTGAAACTAAGCCATTCTTTCTGACCGGCATAAGCGAGCGGAGGGCTAGGACCGAGCAGTTCTACTCGGTCCTGTCTCCTTCCCTGAGCCGATTTCTCCGCCACCACCACCGCCGCTGTCGTCGTCGCTCCTGCCGTCGTCGCTGCCGCTGTCGCTGCCGCTGCCGCCGTCCCCGCTGACACATCAGCGGGCATCGAGCGCGCGTTGGCCGTGCCAAGAAGGCACGGGTAGGCGTGAAGGACCGGATCTGCCCTTGAGGAGCCATCTACCGGAGAACTCCGTCCACCGGTACGTAAACCGGCACGTTTTGTTCCTGCTCTATCAGGCACTCTGAGCGTTGCCTCGGAAAACGTTCGTATTGTGGTGCTTACATCAACACCATATGCATTGGTTGCATTGTGGGCATTCTTGCACGTACTAACGAAAGTCCCGAATAGGGCGTGTAGAAATAGAGCACTAAGTCCCTAATCGAGCGTACTCTGTTACCGGGTTACCGGCACTGAATACTTTCGGTTACCAGTTACCGGCACTTGGCACCGAGACCATTGGCTACTGGGAACAAGACGCTTCGCGGTCTCTATTTGATACCAATTCTGGTTCATATATTACTGTTAATTGCTTGGTGTCTTACCACTCACTCGTTTACAAGGTAATTAGCCACCCATCCATCACCAGCTCCAGTTTTCAAGATTATTCTATCGCGCTGATATCTATTTAGCCAGATACTTTCATTTCTCGCTTTTCCGTTGCTTTTTCGTTTTCTCTTATAATGCGGACGTTGCCAACCACGCGGACTTGGCAATGTCACCTGAATTCTTTACAACTCTGCCCTATCGACATTCCCTGGCAATCGACACTATATGGCACGACAGCCTCCACCAACTACACCAGCTCGGATGCTGCAGTTTGTCAGCATGTCAGTGCTATTTTCCACGTTATTTTGCACATTACTGCTGGGTCTAGGTGCACCTTGTCATTCAGGGCGTGCTGTGCATGCGTGTAAATGAAGTGGAAGCATGCATTAGACAGGACTGAAGTAGTTTCACTCACCAAAGCAATACATAATCACGAAGAGAGCACACATGACAAAGTACGTTCTTCTCCCTAACTAACAGCTCTTGTCATTGTAAGATGTCCTGATGTCAGCAATAATTTATGATAGCTAAGTAGACTGTCACTATGTGATCTGCTCATCACATGTAGTCCTGCATAAGTAGGTTGAACGCCACAGCTTTGCTAGTGAACACGTTCTGGCTAGCTTAGGGGACAGCTGGAGATGTTGTCATTCTATTCAACTTCCAACACAAGTCAGTTGTCTGATGATTGTACTTGGAGCTCCTCCACAGACTTCAGCAGGGTCCAACTATGCTTGACGTCAGGCGTGAATAAGAGCCATATGCAGTGATGCGATAAATATGGCAGTAGTAGCAAGCATGCCCCAGACCTGGCCATCTGCTGCTCCGGTAGCTGGAGCTGGAGGACTTTTGCCTGGCGTTGATGAGACAGGTGCCTGAGGTACTGGGACTTGCGAGTGGTTACCTGCTATGACGAGAGGGGCAGTGAAGGACATCAATAGCTGTAGGGGGTAAGCGAAAACATACAAGGCAACACTGAGCAATGCCAATGCAATGTCAAACATCACTAATTCCTCTCATGCATTAGCCCGTTCAAATACACCCCCCCTTTGTCTCACAAATCTACCTGTAGGCTAAATAAATGTAAGAGCTCACAATCAAAGTCACTTGTGCATGTGGTGTGGGCTCTTTGCAGTCTGCGGAGGTGTCTTGTTTGACCTGACTCAGGAGGAGGCGCAGCCGATGGTGTTGTTGGTGATAGTGCAGGCTGTGGGCTCATAGCTCCAGCAGGAAGCGAAGGTGCTGATGCAGGTACTTGGCTTTGTGGACCCGAAGCTGCAGGTGAAGCCTCAGGAGGGCTGCTGGAAGGCGTTGGTATCGGAGGAGGTGGGAGAATTGCAGGAGGACTAGGTGACACTTTTGGGGGTGGCATAGGTGCTGGCTTGGTTGGAGGTGGAGGATGAGGAGGGACGGCGCTTCCAGGTGGGACCGATGAACGAGGAGCTTCTGGGGGTGGATAGGTTGCTGGCGCCTGTGGTGTTGGTGATGCAGACACGTTCTGACCTGTAGACAAGAGAAGCTCGTGTTAGACCGAATATAAGAATCAGAGCCACAACACAACCATGTACGCTCCAGTGTTCAACAATGTGGCTGGGAGAAAGGGCCATCCTACTTGTAAGCACAAAATCAGTGAGCAGCATCAACCTGTTGGTGGAGGACCAGCAGCTGGTGGTGGAGGCGATGGAGGTGGGGATGGCACTGCACACTGCACAGCTGGATAAAGGACTCGTGTGCCTTGTGTGCTGTTTCCTCCTTGTGCAGAACCATCACAAAGAAGGGAAATTGGAGGGGCCGTTTTTGTCTGTGCTGAAAATTGGCAGCTGCAAACTTTCTGAGATGTCAGGCACAGCTCGTAGCCGGTCGAGCAAGCGCTTGCGGTGATGGCAGCGACGTTGACTCCTTGTCCGTCACTTGCATCAGCTGCACATATATAACAAAGTTCAACTTTTGGCAAGCACAGAATAAGCTCATCTTGCTCCAGTCTGCATCTGGACAGAGGATCAATATTCTAGTATCATGGATGATCCAAGCGTGGTCGAGGATGCATTTTATTGTCCTCAAAAGCGACACGCCTGTCCATCAATATGGATTGCCATGCATGCAGAAGTTGCTGCATTGTGCCGAGAGTTGCAAGAGCGTGCCTGCAAAAAAGGCAAGATCAGTAGTTTCAGCAAATACTCCAGAGTAAACAGTGAGATTTTGCCCGGACGTAATGCTGACACCCGTTGTCAAACTCTGTAGAGTGATGTTGAGGTCCTGACTTCCCCAAGGGGACCGAAGCAATGGCAAAGAGGCACTTGCAGTCGCCCAGTATATGAACCTGTTTAAGTGATCAGGATATCAGTGCGGATCACAGGAGTTAGCGATCAGCCTAAGCTTGGCAGCACATTATGTCCATACTACATGCTATTCAGGTGACTCCATGCACTTGCACAAGAGATGCACACCAAGTGGGTTACCCTACCTTCTGTAGTTGTCAAAAAGTACAGCTTGGAAGGATTCCGCAGCTGGTAGAAGATATGCCTCTTGCTGCCTTGTGCTCAATGGGCTTGTGACATTTATCTTTCCATAGGTTGGGGGGTTGTCTGCACCAAAGTATGCCATGCCCTCGCTTGGATCCACAATCACAGTCATAGCACCATCGCTTGTGAGGTTCAAGGTGCTGCTTGATGACAATGTTGAGTTTGTTGCGTCGAGATCAACAAATACAACTGTCAGAGTGCTATCCTTCTTCGCAAAAAATAATCCCTGACGATTGAATTGTTGGCATGCAAAGATTCCTTCCACAGCTGGATACCAATGGCTCAGGAAAGGACGACTCGGGTCTGAGGCGTCAACTGCAGCAATACCAACAGTCTCGAAGCTGTCCAGACACACACACACACACACACACACACACACACACACACACACACACACACACACACACACACACACACACACACACACACACACACACACACACACACACACACACACACACACACACACACACACACACACACACACACACACACACACACACACACACACACACACACACACACACACACACACACACACACACACACACACACACACACACACACACACACACACACACACACACACACACACACACACACACACACACACACACACACACACACACACACACACACACACACACACACACACACACACACACACACACACACACACACACACACACACACACACACACACACACACACACACACACACACACACACACACACACACACACACACACACACACACACACACACACACACACACACACACACACACACACACACACACACACACACACACACACACACAGCCAGTCAGTATTAGAGGTTCTCACAGACACATCATATGAATTCAACGGAGTTATCGGATCGAGCGGAACTCATAGCAACAGAACTATCAGTACCTTAAAAGCAATTATGTCGTATTGCTGCAAAGATTATGACATCCACATTGTTGGGGGTTGCACACGCAAATTACGTGTTGGCACGATGTTTGCTCAGCCACATCTGCAGCCAAGCTCACACTAACAAGATGACTTCCAATAGTGCCGGGTTGCATGAAGCCGAATGCACTCACCCCAGCAAAGACTGACCAGTTGATTGATCAAAAAGTATGCACTTAGGACTCCTGGGATCCACTTTCAAACTGCTGATATTAAAGAGTATTTCAGATATCTCGTTCAAAGACCCTGTCACAGTGAAGCAGATCATTTGGTGGAAGGCAATCGATGCGAACGAATGGTGCATCCTCCAGATTTGCTGTCATTCCTGGCAATCCCACGGTCGTTACCATGCACATGCTCCTATTCTTCATGACCATGATGCCAGCCTGCATGGTGTTCAGGAGCATGATTGGCACAAATGCAAGACATATATCATACCTGAGTAGTCAATAATAGCAAGGCCTGGGTTGCCATTTCTGCTGAAGGCTACATATGCAAGTCCAAGAGCTTTGTTGAGGACGAAAGGTGTCTTAGCGTCATCAGAGGCGTAAGTCCTACATCAAGGATGGTAATGTCAATCAGCTGTTGGCATCTAAGTAGCAGTTTACTTGCAGAATATCCTCTACAGCCCATCAACACCTGCCAATGCTCAGTATAAGACTATCCTCAGTACCCAGGCGGGCCGGGATGTGGGATCATGTAGCAAAGTCGAGCAATGCTGAGAGCACCTGCTTGAAAAGTTGCACGAGTCGAAGACCTGCGATGACTGAAGGTTGACAGGTAACCTCCACAATTCATTCTCCACGGAAAAGAGAAGGATGCCACGGTTCTCATCAAGAAATATTGGCCCATACTCTTTGCTCCGATGGAGGGGGAGCTGTGTGAATGACAGGGAGGTACCATCACACCAAGCTCTACAGCAGCTGCAACTCACTGGAAGTGCTGTAGCCCGCAATCCTGTCAGTCCTATTTGTACCAAAATTGATGCCAATTACAGGGGGGCTGAGCATTTCACAACAACCTCAATGTCCTGTCTTTCTGTATTAACCATGACTGCTGTGATGTGTGGATGGCCAGATGAAGGTCAAAGCAACACTCATCATCTAACACCAGAGCTGATGCTGCTCTCACCTCACTGAGCTCGTGAAGGCCGGTCGCCCCAATCCCCCCTGCTGCAGGACAGCCTGCACCGTCGGCGACTTGAAGGGATCCGACGAGTAGGAGCAAAATCGGCACAGCTGTCGCCAAGGCGGCTGCCATTGTCAGGCCGCGATGGGAAACACACAGTGCCATCAGCTAGCTCTGGAGGAGCGAGGGTGCCACCCGCCCGCCCAGGGCACTGGCTGGCTCAAGTGACACGGCGGCGGCGGCGGCGGCGCCGGCAGCGACGACGAGAGTGGTGGGACAGCTGGCGGGGCGGGCGGCAAGGAGCAGCGGCCGCACGGGAACTGCTGCGGGCAGAGGGGCGGTGTGAGAACAAGAGCCGATCAGGCAGGCCTGCAGCCCGTCCTGTGGAGTGTCCTCTACCGGCCTCTGTCAAGAGGTGGCTCGTCCAAGGCGGCTGTGCCTGGGCAGACCACAAGACTGTGCCCGCTTTCGATGTATGTAGCCCCGTTCGTTCGTTGCGCTTCCATTCCTTTCCGGCCACTGCCTGAAATCGGGGAAGCTGTTTGCATTTTGAAGGCTGCGACGGGCCAGCCCTTGAAACAATGACAGGGCAGCTCTGCTAGGGAGAGGGGGCTCGCCCATTGAGGATAGGGGCTGAAAAAGCCAGCCCAAAAAAGAATGAACAAAGTACGAGAAAGGGGGGGGGGCTAGGCAACAGAGGAGCTGGAGTCGATTCCCGCAGAGGACTTGTCTCCTCATCGGGCCTTGCTATTGCAGCGGTCATTGTGGTTACTTCTACCTTCGGATTGCTCGCAGAGGATCCTCCTCCACACACCTGGCATCCTGTTTTTTTATTTCATCTTTCTCTCGGCTTTTTAGGACCTTGTCCACTCCTTTTCATAGTCCTAAGGCATGGGCTGTAGTTCTTTTTCGGCTCCTCTTTCTTTGGCTTGGGATATTGTCCATTCTTTTTGGGCTGGCTTTGCCAGCCACTCTTCTCTATGGGCGAGCCCTTTCTTTCCATTCCTTGGGGCTGGCCTCTCACAGCCACCAGTCAATTTGGAAGCGCTGTTGACGTTTCCGGGCTGGCCTCTCAGCCATCGCTACAATCCTTTCGGGCTGGCTGTTCACCGCCGTTTTACCATTGCATACTCAGGCCCCTTTGTAGCTGCTCACCGCTCTTAGGCCCCTCTGAACCTTTGTGAATTCTTTTTGGGCTGGCTTTTCGCAGCCCTTGCCCCCATTGGGAGTGCCACTTCTTCGCTGTTCACAGCCCTTGCACCCTTCGGGAGCCAGGGGACCCGCTACCAGGAGACTTGTTTCTCCGACCTGCGGCTGCTTAGTAGGAGGTCACTGGGCATATCGAAGCTACTGAATCCCCTGTGTGTTTTAGAACTTTCCCTGGCCTCTTCGAACTTTGTTCGTTCTTTTCTTTCGGCTGGCTTCCTCCAGCCCTCTCCTGGAAGTCTAGCTGCCTAGCTGTGTGTTTTTTCTTTCTTTGGCTTTTGAACATTGTCCATTCTTTCCGGGCTGGCTTTGCTGGCCCCCTTTTTCGGCCATCCTTCCCCACCCCCCCATCCCTCCTGCTATGGATGCTGCCTAACTCCTCCTCTAGCAGCTCCAGCAGGACAGGATGTCAAGGCCCCAATCGTGGCACTTCCAGCCCTCTTCCCCCCCCCCACCCCTCCATTCCTCCTGGCACTGCTGCTGCCTCACTCCACTAGCAGCTCCAGTAGCTGCTAGATGCTAGCTGCTACGTCATAAGATGTGCTTACATTTGTACTTGGCCATACTGGCCTTCGA
>WELB01000230.1:39292-52162 GCA_009602725.1 Spirogloea muscicola
GAGTGTCAACCTGTCTGCAACGAGCTCAGGCGTATGCTCTGCATCAGAAAGCTGGTCGAGCCTTAGCTGCTGGCACAAGAGCTAGTCAATTGCCGTCCAGTATTCGAGCGTCAGCTAGCGACCTCTATGTGCTGACTCGTGGTTACTGAGCGGGTCAGCTTAGCAGCAGGTGACGTACATTTGTCCAATGTGCTTGCCTTTGTACTTGGCCACACATGGCCTCCCCATCTCTTAATATACACGCATTCTTTTTCTACGGGCGAGCACTTTCTCCTGGAAGCGTTTTTCTTCTTTAGAAGGGCCACTTCTTCTTTTCTCGGGCTGGCTGTTCACAGCCCTTTCTCCCTTTTGGCCACACAGGCCCTCCATCACTTGATACATACTCCATTCTCCAGGAGAGCCACTTTCTTGGCGAAAACCACTCCGCTGAATCCGTTTCGTTTGGACATTGAGCCCCCTGACCCTCGTCAAAGTAGAACTGCCCAACATAGCTCACCACCTATCTGCAGCCATTGCCCTGCACATCCGTCTACCCCAGTCCGACATTGCCAGTAATTTTGGCATGTGGCGTGCAAGCACATACCTTACTGATCAGGCAATCTATGTATAGTAATTAGAAATATATGGCTCTTGAACACTTAGTTGATTGCCCAGTTGCAAGAATGACATTTCTGCGCTGAGAAGTTAGATCATGTACTGATCAATGCATCGTCCAGCTAGGGCAACAGTGACGTTCGCCAGATGATGGTGCATAGCAGGGGCACTCACGCTCCAGTCACTACCGCAACATTCATGGCTGTTGTGGGTCAGGACAAATTGTGCTAATCGCCTGTTGCTGTTTAGTCTTAGAGCGGGCACTAGTAAGAGGTGCTTGAGCTCGGAAGCGCTAGTACTTACATTTTTCACAGCCAATGCACCCTTTGTGAAGCCCCTCATGACACCCCTGATATACGCATTATTGTACACTTGAACTATCACAGCTGCGACTATTCTTAACGCCACTGCCTGCGAGGAGTTGCTGCTTCCCATTCACTCTGATCCTAAGCTGGCAGGCTGAGGATACAAATTTGGATGCACACAAGATGCAGTAAGGCATTCAACCCGAGGTGGCCCGTGCACAAAGCATGTGCACAGTGACAGCCTAACTTGCCTATCCTGGCGGAAGCTCCGAGCCAGTAGCACTACATGTCCAAGTCCCGGTCCAAGTTCATATCATGAAGTCTGTGACTGGTGCCTCCTCCACATCACAGCAAAAATCTTGTGGCTGGCATTTATAGAACCGCAACCCTTGCTTTTGTACTGTGCTTGCACAACAAGCTTAGCAGTGGAAGAGCATGACATGAGGAACATTGAAGTGACTGGATGTTGCACTGAAGCACATCGCCAAAGAAGCCAGCCTCTGCATATGATGAGCACCCCACAACCTTTCAAAGACAGTGTACATTCACGCTAGTTCAGTCAGTTAGGCAGCAGCTTGAACATACTGCTGATAAGACTGCACAGATTGTTTACACTTCTGAATTACCTCACATCAAATCCAGTCTTTCTAGGACGTCCATATCCCAGTGGACTGAAGTCTCTGCTCCCATGCTCAGGTAGTGGTCTGCTTCCACGCGATTGCACAACACCTTGCTGTCTTCCATCTGGTGGTGGAATGTCAAAGCCTGAATGCTTCACCCTCTTTGCAGGCAGTGGCTCCATAGGTGTCTCCCTCTCCCTGCTCCAACCTGGTGAACGTTCTGTGTCATACCTAGCTCTGGGGCTCTGCTGAGGTATGGGACTGAAATGCCTCCTCTCAGCCGCTTGATGTCTCTGCCTTGGCAAGATTCTGATGGGTGAACTCTGCTCACTCCGCCTGCCACTCTCCCTCCCCTGATAGCTGCTTGCAAGAGGCATGTCTCTGGGCAACCCTGCTGCTCCTGGCAGTTCAACCCTGCGCTTGTCTGGACTCCAGGACACAGGTGTCCTTGGCGACTCCCAGCCATCTGATGCTGGCCCATCACTGAATTTGGACAATCTTCGCGGCGGAGTATGCACTCGTGGTGGAGTAAGCATGCGCAGTCTTCCTGGACCCTGTAGCATAGCTGGGCCACGCTCATGTCCTTGTCCATTGGGCTGACCTCTGTGTTCAAACATAGGAACTCTTGGAGGTGACGAGAATGCGGATCTGCTGCGCACTTTCTCGCCAGGATGGTCATGCTGACCCCGGTTGTCAGATGCGGAGCCCCGACTTGACCATGGAATATCGTCATGCCTGGCCCTTGGCAGAGGAGCACCCGGACTACCTCGCAGGGCTGTCGCTCGTGGAGATGGGAAGGGTAAATTCCTCCTTGGAGGAGGCAGAGTTGGCGGATCGGGCAACCTGGCCGCCGGACTGAAGACCCTCTCGTCAACCCATGGTATATCAGGAACATGCCTCAAGTCCCTCTCTATGAAATCCTCTTGTCGATGTTGTCGAAATGGATGTGGGGGTGTTGGAGCCGGAGGAGGTATGGAAAGTGGCAAGCGGCTGTCCGAAAGAGGTGGAATCGGAGGCAACAACCTAGGCCGCCTTGGCAGATGCAGATGGTGTTCGTGGGACATATGCCTCGCCTGTAACATATGCTCATGCTCCAGAAACTCATGCATCTGTGTAAGAGGTAGGCAGCAGCATCAATGCTCAGCCAGAGTGCACGTCATTGCAATCATAGCTTCTTTGCCGATCAGCAAGCCGACCTCACAGCAAGTCACAGGCAGTGTCTCTAGAAAACGCTTCTGAAGTCAAGAAACAAGGGTCCTTACATTGGGAGGTGGAGGTGGCGGCAGCTGCGCAAACAGAGGTCGTGGAGGAGGTCGTGAGTGAGGCAGAGGGAAGCTGGGGGGAGAACCAAATGGCAGATGACTTTCTCGACCTCTTGGCAAGGGTAGAGCAGTTGAGGGGCCTCTTGGCAAGGGTAGAGCAGCCAATGGAGGAGGCGCGTTGGTAAACATGGGTGGCTTAGCATGTCGAGGAGGGAAGTGTGGCTCTCTTTGAATTGGAGAAGCTCCTGCCAGAAGGACACGTCATCGATTTTTCAGGATGCATTGCAATGACAACATGCACTCTCAAAGCTTTCCCATCAAAATCACATTACAGCTGCAATATGCTCCAAGAACACCACATCCAAGGAGCTCAACAATGAATATAAAGCAATGTTTTCGGTCCTAATGTATGTGATGCAGATTCGCAGCTTGCAAATGGCATGGTCCTGGAGACAATCTAAATGCTGGTTTCAACAAGAATGGCAAGTTGCATGACACGCCCGACTTACTTCGACTGTCGTACTCAGCTGGGAGTCGTACTTTCTCCTTGATTTCAATTCTCTCCTTGCCTCCGGCTCTTTCCCTGCCTTCGAACTTTTCCTTGTCTGCAAATCTCCCGTTGACCCCGTCTCTGTCCTTGTCAGGAGTTCCCCTTTCATCAAGCCTTCGCTTGTCTCCACCCTTCTCCTTGTCTGAGAACCTCCCCTTGACTCCATCTCTGTCTCTGTCGCCAGACCTTGCAATGTCTCTATGGACTCCCATCTCCTCAAGCTTTTCGTCTCCTCTCCTGTACCTCTCCTTGCCTCCAGGTCTCTCCTTGCTCCCAAACCTCTCCACATCTCCATGCCTCTCTCTGTCTCCGATGCTCACCTTCTCTCCTACAACCCTTTCCTTGGCTGGAACTCGTGCCTTGTCCTTATGCCTCTCCCTGTCTCCAAAGCTCTGCTTGTCTCCACTGTGACCATGGACATGGCAAGGAGTAAAGTAGCAGCTTTGCAAAGGCTTGAAAAGCGAAGGCCTGACTGCTGTTGCACGCTACAGACGCATGCACATTTACAATGTCAAGAGTTATATATCAATGGTCATCACAGCACTAGCATCCAGCAGGTCAAATTGCACTGTGGTGTTGTGAATAGCTTCAACTAGCTGATACATCCATTAGAGTGTGCATGTTTGGTCCATCTTGTGCCACGGTATGCAGGCTTCACCTGCTTCGGAGCCCTCGTGGCCGCTCAGATGGCTGGTTTGAGGTGGAGGGCCTCATGTGTACATCCTTAGATTGCCCCTCCGTGCCAAATCGCTCGAGTCTTTGCATGCGCTTGTGCTCATTCTTGAATACTTCTGATGAGGGCTGTCTGCCATGTTGCTTGGCAAGGTGCTCCTGCTCATGCTTCTGCTTTGGCTGTGGTTGGTCACCTTCGGGATGCGCCTTTTGCTGCTGCTGCCTCTCCATGGTTGCCAGGTTTGACTGTCGCCCAAGGACAGTCAGCTGTGTATAAGCTCCTGATCTTCCCTTGCCTGTACTTACAGAGCACTGCCTTGAACCTGTGCACTACTGTAGTCCAGAAGGTGTCTAGCTAAGCAGCTAGCTGAAGCACAGTACAGGATTGCAGGTTCCTGTCTCCTGCTCCCCAGGACACATGTGCAAGCGAGTAGCCTGACGAGTATGATGACAGTGACAAGGGATTGACAGGCGAAAAGTGCAAAAGAAAGTGAGAGGGTGCTGAGCATCTTGCAAACTCTTCAGTTGCCTCTGTCATCGCCGACAACTCTTTACTGCACCTGGCGATTCATTTTCTCATCATACTTCTTCAGCCTTGAGTGGGGTTGTTGATAGCCATTGTCTTTCGGGATCCCTATGCCAGAGTTGGCACTGCTAGATCCACAACATACTTGCTAAGGATGCAAAACCCCTGTGCCACATCTGAAAGGACACCAGTAGCCACTCGCCCTGCCCGTTTGACTGCTGTGAAGGGCGTGAAATCGGCCTGGAGATTGTAAAGGCATCTGCAGTGGTAGAAGCAAGCAGCACCTGCTGGAGCTGCACCCCATCATGACACCAGGGTACACAAAGATGGTGGCGTGGGGAACAGCTGCTTGGAAGAAGAGATAGCAGCTTCTGCAGGTGGATTAGGAGAGCTCGACTGCAAGCTGGCAGCTCCCTGACGCCGTTCTGACCGCGTGAGAAGGCTCAAGATAGGTCCTGTCATGTTGGCCGCGGCTGACAGACAGTGCGTTTCGGGAGGGTGACTGGAGATGATCCAGCTGATCATGGAGGAGTGTGACATCACCATGGTGGCTCCGGGGCGTTCGTGCTCGGCTTGTGCGGGTGGCGAGTCGCCGGTTCGCCAGCCGGCAGGCTCTGGTGGCCCGCTCCTCCAGCCGTGGTCATCGTTAGGCCTCTGTGCGCCGTCGCCGCTCTCTTGATGGTGCCGCTCGGCATGACGAGACCGTCCGGCTTCGAGGCGCTCGTCGTGGTCTATCGCAGGGAAGGCCGCAGCTCGTTTCTCCTGCATGCCGCTGAGACCCCACGCTCCTCCATATTCTGGGGAGGGCTCCTCGTTCAGATCAAAGAGCTCCTCAGTGAGCCGCTGCTGCCTGCCAGTCTCGTGCCGCGGTGACTCGGGGGGAGTGTCGTCTACGGCGGCACCGGCGATGGCGACCGCCAGTGGCGCGCCAGTGCCCTCGTCCCCGCCGCGCAGGCCTGCTGCGCGCTGCTCGTCCTCGGCATCCCGCGCGGCGTCGGCGCCGCCGGCGCCCTCGTCGTCGGAGGCCTCGAAGTCCACGAGCTCGATGTCGTCCTCGCCCTCGTCCTCCGCAGCTGGCGCCGCTGCAGCCGCGTGCTCCTGCCGCAGCGCCGGCACCGGCGCGCCGCCCGCCGCCATGGTGCGGAGGCGCCGGGACGACCGGAGCGGCCGGGCCACCGGGGGCTCGTGCGGGAATGAAGATGAATAAATAGTAAGCCCACTGAACGAAGAAGCTGTGAAAAGCCAGCCCGAAAACGAAGCCACAAGGTTCGGAGGGGCCAAAAGCGCTGTCTCAGAAATAATTGGGTAGGATGAATCAATCAATCGCCACGAGTGAGGAGCCGCATTGACCGAAGGAAAGGGGGCGAGGGCAAGCGCAGCGAAACGCCAGCCCGGGAATCCTAAATCATTGACAAGGTCCAAAACTCCATGTGCATGCCCTCGGCTGGCTACCATCAGTGGCTGCAGCCGATGCGTCGCTTCTCATCACGCGCGCCCGCAGCTGCTCTTCGCCAGTCCCTTGCCCCCCGCCCGCGTCCGCTCCATGGCGTCGCTGCGCCTCGACCGCCTCTGGTGGTGGCTGGCGCTCGCCTCCCTGCTCTGCCTCCTCGCGCACGAGGCCGCGCGGTCCGCCGGGCTCGGCGCCGCCTCCGCCGCGGAGCTCGAGGGCTTCGGCGAGGAGGCCGACGGCCACGACGAGGACGACGACGGCGACGACGCCGGCCCGCCGGAGCGCCGCGCCTACGCGCCACCCCCCGCCCACGTACGCTCCGGCTCTCAGGTAAGGCAGACTTACATCGGCGGCATGGACCAATGGTCTCGTCTGTTCGGGCTGCGGTTGTCGGGGCTTGGCCCTGGCTGGCCATGTGCTATCGTCTGCGCTGCGCCGTCTGCATTGGGGCTCAGCAGCTGCCAGCCGTGGAGGTCGACCTGCCGAGCCTGCCAGCTCGCGGATCTGACCGCTGGGAAACGTCTCTCCTTGGGGCTGCTCAGAGCGACAGGGGGCCTCCAGAGCCTGGCGCACAGAGGGAGGAGGAGCCTGAGGAAGATGGAGGCCGCAGGCGCACTGAGGGCGTCGCTTGGGACCAGGACGAGTTCGAGGGCGTTCCTGAGGTAGAGCTCGCCCCCTTACCTCCTCACGGAGCTGTAGAACTACTGGTTGTCAAATCGCCAATATTTGCTGGTGTGCGCACCTTCTTGAAGCTGTGGTTGGGCAGCGGGCTGGTGCGTTTGGTCACTCTTGCAGCAATTGAAGGGTCTTTTCCATGTGGCCCTTCTGCTTGCGCAACCCCTAGAGTTTTGAGGAACGCTCTACTGTCATGGGCTGTTCCTGCAGGAAGGTAAAGTGGCTCAAGACAGCGCACCTTCGACACCGGCTAAGGCAGCTCGGTGAGTTGTTGGTGGCAAGAGTTGGCTACACACTGGCTGCTGCACAGCTATAGCTCTGAATATCGCTTGTACAGTAAGAGAGTCAATGTTGACAATCTTCCAACTTGGAAGCACATGGCTGGAGGGCTTTCTTTGGGCACCAGCATGACAGGCCTGCCTCTTCTGATCACATGCCTTCAGAATGTTTACCCTCTCCTTGCCGATGCTCAAGGCCGCAGAGAAGAGCTAGCTCGCCACTTCCAACTGGACCAGAACATTACATATTGGAAGCATTGTTCGTCATCTTCCTAGTCTACTACGGTGTGAATTATTACTTTGGCCGCCAGGTGTTCATATCTGCACTCCTTCAGTAGTGTTGAGAACTTGAGCTGTACATGCTCCTGCTTTTGAGCATGCGCCATTTCCTCGCTAGTCCTCCAAGATTTCTGTAACAAAATTCCTTGTAAGCAGGGACCTGGTGCTTCAACGGTCCTGTCTGTCTCTATTCCTCTTTTGAGGATATTCTGAAAGTGCTCTCCTTGAGGTGGATTTTATTGCAGGAGAATGAGAAAATAGCTTTGGCTTGGGCTCGTCAATATGCTGTTGATGGCGGTATCTTTGAGAAGAATTTTAGTTTGCTTGGAACAGGCGATGGTGACGATGAACCTTTGCTTATGAAGGTGCTATGAATTCTCTATTCATCTGCTATTCATGCACTGCTCCAAGTACTCTGTGAACAATGTCTAGGTGTTACTCCACGGGCCGTGAGCTACACCTCCCTTGAGGTGGTTGCCCCTTGTGCAGTCAATACTGGTCTCAATGCAGACCTGATTGCCATGTGACCATAGGAAGGACAAAGCATTTTCAAGCTCTATGGGAGTGGTCGACGCTACTGCGGAAGCATGTTGGCTACCATGGAGCTGCGCTCTCGGCATGATCTCATCTCTGTTCTCTGGTATCAGGCGAGTGCTTGTATGCACGCACTTTTGATCGTACTTTCTATAGTGATCCGCTTATGCCTGCTAGGGGTCTTGCATGAGTCCTACTAGGTGGCAAATGTGGAGGAAATCCATGTATTTACTCTAGCTCGTACAACTCTCTCCAGCTTGTACCAAAGCACGACGAAATATCGTTTGAGGTTTACATGAACGATGAAGACATGGATCCATTTGTCTTCGCAGGTATACCTCCTTCGCTTCAGTGCAGGCATTTCGCTACTTCTTGTTTGTGAATGGAGGGTCGACTTTAGATGAGTAGGCAAACCAGATCTTGACTGCAACTCGCTACTGAAGTCTATGAACGTACTGTTAATCTCCGCATTCCTACGTTCGCAGTGTGCAAAAGGAAGACCGTCAGAACAACTCAGAAGGACATCAAGGACTTGAGCCAATTTGGAAACATTCTGAACACGGCGGTTCACCCTCGCTGGGCAGCCACTGAGCTTGCTGTCATAAGCGAGTCACGAGAAGTGGCAGAGAACATGCTGACGGACTTAGTTGTGGACCAGGCCAGTAGCCTCTGCCACAGATTGCATTGTGTTGTCTGTATGTCGCGTCCATATAGGAGGCTTGCCTCCACCTTCAAGTGATGGACATCAGAGCATGGCATGCCGGATTTGTAGGTCGTGAAGGCATCTCATCAAATGCTTCTACTACTGTTGTTCGACTGATGTCTACCAGGTCAGGTCATTCTGACCTGCACTTGCTGACTAGAGGTTACTGAGAGCCTCCTTGTCGTCTTAGCACTTAGTCCCCTGCTTTCTGTGCCATTCGGCTCCTCTTGACCTTGTCCATTCCGTTTGGGCTGGCTTCTCCCAGCCACCAGTCAATTCGGCCGTGCTTTTGTTTTTCTACGAGGTCTGGAGGCAAGCAACTGACACTCTTGTTGGCTTGTTGCTTATGTTGTGTGCTTGCCAGCTCTTTGCTGAGAAGAATTTTGTCAAGTATGGCAGTCGACTTGTTGGCATGCATTTCACGGACCAAAGCAGCGGACCTCACAAGAAGGTCTTGAAGTTCAAATTCAGACTACCCCGCAAGGATGACATGGGCAGCATCTCCAAGCTCATGGCTATTGTCCCATTCTTCATTGACCAAGTTGGCCGGTTCCGGCTCTCTGCAAACGTAAGAGTGCTTCTAATTACCTGGCATTCAAGTCCTCAAGAATTCTGTAGCATAGGCAGGATCAGTAAATTATTGCCATTCTGATTTCCTGTGCGAGCATGTATTGGACTTCTTGATAGCCTGTTTATGTGCATTGCAGGCACGAACTAAGGCAGATGCTGCACGCACAATAGTAGAGAAGGAGGTGTTAAAGGAGAGAGCGAATGAGAGGGCAGAGGCTATACAAAAGAGAAAAGAGGAGAAGCTGAAAGAAGCAGAAAGGAAGAGGAAAGAAGCAGAGTCAAGGTTGTCTCCAGTGGAAAGACAGCGAAGGGAGGAGAGAGAGCGCCAGAAGCAGCTGAAGAAGGCTCTTCCCAAGCCCAAGCTAGCCAAAGTGCACTAGGCTCTCTCCCATTTCCTATGTGTAGCGCATAGATACGGTTGTCCTTAATGAGGTCTTAGGTGCTGTCACTGTGTATGCAGTTGACTTCACTTCTGAGTGTTAGTCATTGAAGACGTATCTTAGTGCAGCTGTTGCTGTCAGTTTAGTGTACAGCACCAGGCCTTGCACTTCTTATCTAGTTTAGGGTTTAGGGTTGCTGTCATTTTAGTGTACATCACCCTCAATCATTGACAAACAATTGTGATTAGAGTAGTAGAAGTTGTACTATGAAAGCATGCCATGCTGATGCGACTTTGCAGCACCCACTCACCATCGCAGCACCTCGAAGTCAACCATCATCAGGGATCTAGAAGCATGTAGTAGAGTTGCTCAACCTATGTTATGGCCTGCAACAATGTGAATAACTCGGTAATGATATGTCCTATTAGATACTGGCACTCTGTGAACTTCAGAATCAGGCCCAAGGGTTGCATTGTACACAATTTGTCCTTCTGGATACTTACTAAGAGTTAGGGAGACTGCAGTGATGCTTGCCTCAAACATTTGTTATGGCTTGCAGCAATATGAACAGCTCTTGTCTTGTATGTGTTATTAGTTACTAGCCCTATGTCAGATTTGACATCAGGCCCACGAGGTGTATCAAATGCACATTGTCCTCCTGGACATTTATCAAGAGTGATAGAGACTGCAATGACGCATGATCCTATTTTTCAAACACATGCACCTCAACTTTAAGCTCATCATGAAAAGTAGTGGTGCTCTCAACATGCCTGCGAAGTAACTCATGCAAAGCATCCCCAACTGCGCTAGATACCGATGACCACCAGCACCCCAATAACTCTCAGATGCAGACAGGGCCTTATCATGTACTGACTTCTCACCCTTGCTTACACAGTCACATTGCAGAACCTCCCAATCATGACAGGGTCCCAGGTATATCAAAACTCTCTTCGCACAATCCTGCTGACTTGCGAAAGGGCAATCAAAACGCAGATGCTATACCAAGTGTCTAAGCTTGTGTCATCAGTGAGAGCAAAAGTAGGGTTGATGACTACGAGGTGACAAATTGCTTGTCAGATTGAAGTCGCTGCACTTATCACCTCTTTAGCTAAGCTTTCTCCGCTTCATCATTCTTGGTATCCAAATCTGGCTCTGCCTCAGCTTTTGCTGCCTCAGGCACCAAGTCAGGTTCATCTGTAAGGAACGGACAGGACTGTCAGTGCTGACAATGATGACAGGGACAATTCTGAGCTGAAGTAGCTCTGGTGGTTCACAAGCTCAATTGACATAGCCACCTTTCCACCGAAAGCATGCATGTACAAGGACCATGCCGTTGTTCCTTCTGACGGGCTTAACACATCGATAGCACACCAGATTGAGGAAGCAGGCTGTAATTGTGGTGATAAACAGCAAATGGACAATTAAATTCGCAGTCGACCTTCATCGTCACTGTCATCACCACCCATGTCACCCATGTCGGCGCCACCAGCTCCCCCGAGATTCTTCATCATCTCGGCCATGTCTAAGCCTCCCATGCCGCCTCCTCCCTTCTCGACATTCCGCCAACACAGTCACCACCAGATTGTCACAAGCAGACCAGCGCTGGAAGGTGCTCTAAGGCAACATGCAGTCCAGCTATGCAGCATCGCACACCCAAGGTCAAGTGCACTGCACTGCAGCTCAGTAAGCAACTCACAAATGGACATGCATGAAGACCTATCCATTCGGCAGAAGCCCCACTCTTCAAGCAAGCGACAGCTCTGTGATCATGGTGGGCACATTAAACAGCCCAGCTTTTCTGCTCAGAATGATGCTAGACTAGCTCACCCCAAAGTTCATGCCACCCATGCCGCCCATTCCGCCCATGCCGCCCATGCCGCCCATTCCGCCCATGCCGCCCATGCCGCCCATGTCAAAGTTGTCTGTCACAAGCCGGGAGTAACGGATTGAAGGTCGTAGTCAGAGTGACAAAGAGGTACCACATGACATCCTGAATAAGGGGCACGAAGTGTGCCCTAGTTTTCAACACTGGTGCTGTGTGCAGAATCACCATATTCCATGTCTTTCATGCCCTCCTGGAAGCACGTGAGTTTCTGCCATGAACCTGCCACAGGGAACTGAGGCAGATATCGAGAGGAGCTCCTGACCTGGACCAGCCTCAGCCTCATCATCCTCGTCCACCCACTTGTTCCAGTCCACCTTGATGAAGGGGGGCATCTTGCCCTCCGCCTTGAGCAGTCTTTTCCACCACCCGTCCTCCGCTTTCTGCAGCACTGCAAACGTGTGGCGGAGCCCCTTGCTGACCTTGCTCTCCTGCAAGGCGACGTAGCGAGAGAAGGTGAGGTGCGGAGTACCTCTCGCGGCGTCCCTCTGTGGTGCCACAAGATCAGCAGAGGCTTGGGGGGGGCGGCTGCTCCAACTCACATCTACATTGATGGAGCCAAAGAGCTCCAGCTGGGTCTCATAGAGCTGGTCGTCGGTGCCAGCTTTGGCCGAGTACGAGAACCTGCCGTCCGGCTCGAGCTGGACTTGAGGGTCCTTGGCATCAGGAAGCTCGACAGTGAGGAACACCTTATTCGACCTCTGCGCCCACAGGATCTCCGGGTGGCGGCTGCACGAGGATCACAGTCGGGTTCTAGGGCTTTAGGCAAAGCTTCGGCTTGTGGCACTGAATGCAGCGAAGCAACGACACCCGTGGCCGGCACGGGGGCGAGAGCAGCTGGGCGAGCGAAGCAGAGGGCGCTGTCACCAAGCCCGGCACAGCACTAGCGCTCGCGGGCTGCCAAGCATGGCTGCATGCGAGGCGGCTCGCGCGAGCAAGCTGCTCCAGCTGCCATGTGGAGAGTGAAGCCCTTGCATCTGAGCTAGAGAGCCTCAAACCCCGGCCCGTGACTGACGTACACAGCGTGCAGGCTCTTGCATCGGAAGACGCCTCGGCCAGCGGGAAGAGCCCGGGCTGTGCTTGCTGTTCGCAGGCCTCTCTCTCAAGGAGAAGCGAAGCGCAGTCGAGACGTGGGCGAGGGCAGTGAGTAACGAGGGCAGCGGAGGAGGACAAGGCTCAGAAGGAGCGGCAGGGCGAAGGCGAGGCTTGACGTCGGGCGCTGCCATCACCTCATCTTGCCGCCGCAGCCGCAGCTGACTCCCGCGGCAGAGCAGACGGAGCCAGCCAGCGGCAAGCCCAGAAGGGGGCAGCAGGAGGTGGCGCTGTCCGGGCAGCAGCAGCAGCAGCGGCGGCGGCGGCGGCGGCAGTCCCGCGCCTCTCGAGGCGGGCCCTCGCGCGGCAGGGGCCAAGGCAAGGGTTGGGGATCTGGGCGCTGCGGGAGAGGGGAGGGGTCCGAGCGGGCAGAGAGGGTGACAGACGGCCGGCCGCTGTTTGCAGCAGCCGCAGCCGGCGCCGAGCTGCGGCTTGACGGCGTGAGATCGCGCGGGGGGACGGAGAAAGTGAAGCTCTTCCCAATGGGGGCGGGGGTTT
>WELB01000230.1:73707-84239 GCA_009602725.1 Spirogloea muscicola
GGCGCGCCTCCGCCGCGGCCGCCGCCGTGCTGCCGCTGCTGCGACGGGCCGCCGGACGCGGCTCACGGCCGGCGGCCGGGCGAGACTGTCATCGCCTCCTCCTCGAGGTCTCTTGAGGCCATCCGCGCCCTTCACTCGCTCTGTGCTTGAGTCCCTCCAACTAGGCTATGTACACCAATCATGTAGCACCCTCACATCAGGCGCAACCCACGTCGCCTGCGGCATCAGACAGTCTACCTCCACCTTCGCAGTTGCCTCAGTAACTAGAAGTGACGAACTCGGATTTGTCATGCAAGCCAGTCTAGTGCTAGTTGTGGTCGTGGGGTTCTTTGCTTAAAGCTGCTGAGCTTGATCTTGTCTTGGACGGCTTGGACACCTTGACCACCATCTACTGGTCTACTGATGGTGGTCTACTGAAGTGATGGTCTACAGTTTAGTGGTCTACCATCCAGATTGTCTACATCCATGGTCTAGTTGGTCTTGACCATCTTCAGTATTAGGCGTAACCTACCTTCTGCATCAACGTGGACTACTGTAATCATGCACCCTGCTTCTTTGCGCTGCAGAGGAGACTATGGACTGCCAGATACCTGGCCAGCTTGCCAGATGGGCTGCTGACAGCTGCAGCATCCATCCGGCGTGAGCTCCGGAGGGGCCCGCTTGAGGCCCCTGCATCACCAGCAAAGGAGACATATATTGAGCTGGGGTGATGGGGACGAGGATGCTGGCGATGCAAGGCATTATGAGGAGGAGCGCATTCTAGGGTGATCTTCCAGGCCTTCTACCTGGCCTCTTTCCCCTGTTGATTAAGCTTGGTTGTGGCGAGTTGGCACGAGCAGAATACAGCAGACAAATAGGTCTATGATAAGCAATCCGTAAATAGACTGCACTTTGTGTAATCCTGCTCGTAAGTTTTTCGGCGCGGCCACGTCATTCTTGAGTCAAGCAGCCACATAGATGTAAGCAGTTGAATGAGCTGCAAGGCACACTTTGAATCTCTAATGGAGCTTTTGTCTGTTAACTGCACAAGGGCCCGCCAGTTAAATTAGTTTGCTGCCAAATTGCCAGCTTGAGACTACAGAGTCATGGGGCATGGCTGCTGTGTTGCTGTTGATACATGCTCATTGTGCTGGATCTGCAGATACTCTCCAACTCAACTATTTGACGTTGTATCAGCAGTAGATTTGTATGAGGACTTCGTCCCTTGGTGTCAACGGTCGAATGTGATCTGGAAGAAGGGTGATGAGATGGATGCTGAGCTGGAGATAGGCTTCAAGCTTTTCAGGGAGAGATATATTTCTCACGTACGTACAACGAGGCCCAGCCTTGTCAAGGTGAGCAGTTGTGTACCACTTTGTCCCTATGCAAGTGCTCTTACAAGTATGCCTTAACAGTCCGCAACCTCCAGTCTGCAAACTGGTTGTGATGACCGTTTCCTTGATCAGTTGTGTCCATCTTAGCAAAGTGGCTAGAGGTCACATAAGCACAAGACCATGGCAAGAGGAATTTGTCTGGCAGTCCCTTTTATTTGAGGAACTGATCATTTGCACTTAATATTGCTGCAGACAACTGTGTCACAAAGCACACTGTTTGATCATCTGGACAACATGTGGGAGTTTCGGCCGGGCCCGGCCCCCGGGACCACAAACCTCCACTTTGCAGTGGACTTCCGATTTAGATCTGCTCTGTATCGCAGGGTGAGCTGTTAAGCAGGCCCAAATTCTGCAACATGACTACAATGCAGCCCTGCTGTTGCTTTTGGTGGGATGTTGACAATCTACATCTGCAGTCAGGTCTTTCAGATTATCATTGCTGGTATGACCTGACCATAACCTCACACGTATCGACAATATTGTGCATGATGCAGGCAGCCGACTTGTTCTTCGATGAGGTTGTCTCGCGGCTTGTTGGCTCTTTTGAACGGCGATGCTTGGTGGTTTATGGGCCCGGTGTGGATGTGAGACGCTTGCTCCAATCATGCCCAGCTCGCTAGACATTTTATATTTGTCAGTCGGCCTTGACTTCACGTGAAGCAAGCCCTATTCTTTACCATTCTTTGTGCTTGTAACTTGCGGAGCAGTCCGCCTTGATGTTCAAGCACTTCTGTACTGCACAAGCTCACTAGGCTCATGTTGAGCTCAAGTTGGCAGGATTTCTTAGTCTTCATGCATAATAGATGACCTGAGAGATGAAAAGTAGCATGATGGGGTGAGTGATAGGAGATGAGAGAGCGGTATTGAGAAGGGGAGATGAGAGATCGGAGTTGGGAAGCATGGGGAAGGGGTGGTGGTGAGAGGAAGCAGGGCTGGAGCCTTGTGCAGGACCAGATTCTCAGTCAGAACCCATGGCTTAAATTCTGCTCCTGCTCTTGGCAATCCCAATGTTCTGCATACTCCACCGACGTGCAGGCCTAGAGTCCTAACTCCTAAAGCCAAGACCGTAGATCCTACAGTTTTTTCTTCAATCGAGTAAGTAACCCTATCCTTCAGCCAATTATATGGCCAATGAGGTCGCTCGCTTGTAATAGATGAACACCACTTTATCTTGTGTGAGCTCCTCCATGCGACAGTAAAAAGAGTTGCACCCCTTGCAAAGAAAGAAGCTACTGGATACAGGGAAAGTGTGTAAATCGTGACAGGTTTTCTTTTCTCTTCTGTGAGGTGCCACAGCTACATGGCTCAGGTTTGCTTAAGACCCAAGAGAGCCATGAGAGCCACGCCAGAGAAGCATAGCAAATTGTAAATCTACGAGTGTCAGCCTAACGAGTGATACAACGAAAGTGCGGATCTTGTCGGTTGTGACGGCCCAGAGGCCGGCTTTAATTTCGTCGATAATGCGAAGCCAAGCCAAGCAATGACCATTTGTTCGCACAGCCGAAGACATCATCTCCCCCTTTTCCAAGTCAGACTACCTGCTTCCGTGGCGGCTCTCCGGCTCCCCAAATTAGCTGGTCAATTTCTGGTTGTGCCCACCCGTGGGTACTAACGTCACACTGTTACCTTAGCCACCTTAGCATAGGGCTTCTATTCATGTAGCCCCATTGTCTGCACTAGCTTTTGCCTGAACAATGACTTGGCTTGCTTTGTATTGGTTACCTTTTCATTTCAAGCTCACTGCGCGCCTTCGCACTTTTGGGAGGGAGAAGGCGCGCGATGCGCATGAAACTGAAAGGGAGGCCAATTCTAGCCTTACAAATGTCCTGGTGACTCGGTAATGAGCTGGCTAAGGGGGACACTAAATATCCCTGAGTGAGCACATGCATATCTGACAAGCTATACTGAGGAGCCAAACCACCCCCACGGAAGCCATTAGCCTGGGCTAATGCACGACCAGCACGCTGGTGGATCGCAAGTGCCTGAGAGCGCTGCAGCAGAGGGAACACCCCTCTCTCATTCACAACAATCTAGGCTACACACGACGTGCAGATGTGTTCCCGGCTGAGATGTGCTTGCAAGCTGCATATCTGTCTTTCTTGCGACGACGAGTTTCGGCCTATCTGCAGCGTGCCCAGGCTGATGCCTTGCACCAGAAAGCTGGGCGAGCTCTAGTTGGTGGCAGAAGGGCTTCGTATCCGACATCTAGTATTCAGGCATCGGTTAGCGACCTTTATGCTTTGACCCGCGGTTACTGAGCGGGTCATTCTGCTGTACGTCATATAGGTCTTAGATGTGCTTGCCTTTGTACTTGGCCATTTGGCCTTCGTTTGTTTCAAATACACGAAAGTTTCCTTTTCTAAGTCAGACCACCCGCTTCCGTGGCGGCTCTCCGGCTCCCCAAATTAGCTGGTCAATTTCTTGTTGTGCTCACCCGTGGGTACTAACGTCACACTGTTACCTTAGCCACCTTAGCATAGGGCTTCGATTCATGTAGCCCCATTGTCTGCACTAGCTTTTGCCTGAACAATGTATTGGCTTGCTTGTATTGGTTACCCTTTCATTTCATGCTCACCGCGCGCCTTCGCACTTTTGGGAGAGAGGGAACACCCCTCTCTCATCAAGGCAGTGCGCGCTAATGGAGAAGAGGGGCTGGCAAAGCCAGCCCAAAAGGAATAATGGACAATGTCCAAAGCCACAGAAAGAGGTGCCGACGTGATCGAACAACAACCTCGCCTGAACGTCCCACTTTCGCCTCGTCTTAGCTAGACTGCCGTAGCATCCCAGACCCGAAGGCACCTGGGGCGGGCCCACGCCGCCGCCGCCGCCGCCGCCGCGGCAACCCGCCGCCGCCGCATCCGCAGAGGCGGCGCCTCTGCCGTCGGGCGCGTCTGCGCGCCTCTGCGGCCAAGACGAGCCCGGCTCGCTTCCCGGCTGGGCGTCTACCATGTCGGGCGGGTACTGGCGCGCCGCCGGGATGACCTACCTGTCCTATGCCAACGCCTGCGCAGCTCACTTGCGCGCGTGCCTCAAGGAGCCTTACAAGACGCAGGTGGCCACACGCGAGGCCGTGCACTACAAGCTCACCAAGTGGTCCGACGGCCAGGCCCAGAAGCCTGGTGAGCTGCTCTCTAGCGTCAAATGGGTTGTTGGCTGCACTGCGCCCATCCAGCCCATTGTCACCGATGTCAGCTTACTGTCCCGCTGCTGATGTTCTTCTCACACCCTGTGTCTGCTGCAATGTTCGATCTGCGAGTCGCATACCCGTTCCAGATGCAACACTTCTGAGAGCACTGAAGTCGATAACCTTTGTTGGTAGCTACAGTGTTGAGTAGAAGACATGCTAGGGCACTGAGCACTGGTGGCTGTGTCTTTGAGCTACTTGGGGCCCTGCACTCCGACATTGTAGTGGAGCCTTGGTCGCCACCAGTATTCAGTCGCCCTAGCATGTTTTATCTTCGGCACTATAGCTACCAACAAAGATCATCAACTTCAGTGCTTGGTTACGAGGTTGCGCCTTGCACTGTCTGAACTGGGACAGAACGCCTGGATCCTGTCGTGCTTAGTTAATGTCAGCGACTACAAGAAGTCCTATGCACCCCAAGCAAAAGTCGTCAAAGATTTTGTAACACCCTGCCCTTTGTGGTGCAGTCATTGTTGATTTTGCAGAAAAGGAGGGTGTCCAGCCGCCTCATGGTTGATGCCTTTGGCATGCTCTGCTCCCCTACACTCAGGTGTTGATCCTTCAATGTCATTGTTTGGATGCTCGATGGGTTGACATGCAGCCCACCACTCTCAAGCAGCCACAACTTGAACAAGGCCGATTTATGAGGTGTTGCGTGAAGGTCACTGCAATTGCGTGCTCCTAGCATCCCGTGGAGTCGTGTCATTGGTGGCTGAGCTCCTTCCAGTCTGGTATGTTGTGTGGAGTACCACAGCAATCAATCATCATATCTCAACAACCTCTAGGCTAGTGAGTACTTGTTCTTCTGCTATGTCTTGTCACTCATCTAGCTTGCCACCAGTAACATGGTTAAGAATGTGCAAGACATGTGATCAATGGGGCAATTTGAGGATCTGAACGATATGAGAATGTGCAAAGAGATGCGTCCAGTGGGGCTCTTTGTCTTAGAGCAGTAAGGCAGTAGAGTTGCATCGTGCAGGATGAGTTCGACATTAGAAAAGGGGGACAAAACCTTGATCATGTGAAGCCTCATAAGCTGATAGCATTGCTTGTGGGGGACAATCTAGTCAGTGAAGACAGGCTGACAAGCGTGCTCTTGAAGCATGGCAGTGCCAGATGTTAAGAAGAGTAGGCCCTTGAAGCTGGGGTGCAGGTGCTCGTGGAAGACTTGCAGCAATTGGAGCAGCGTGCATGATGTGCAGTGGTACCCAGCCTGGCAGGAAGGCATTGTGTCTACTGACGAGCAGGCTTTTAAGGAAGTGCATACAGGCCAACTCTAGCCGGTTGCTGCCTAAGCAGGTTGTCGCCTAAGAGCAGCTATGAAGAATAGAAGCTCGTCTGAAGGGTGCGATGGCTGTGAGAGGCCAGCAAAATGGCGTGCAATGAGGAGGCGGCCAAGTCAAGCCAACACACTGTTCAGGAAAGAGCTAGTGTTGGGAGTTGGGCTAAGCGAAGTGAAGCCCTATCTTAAGGGGGCTTAGGCATCATTGCAGGCTGAGGGGAAATGTTAGTAGCAACGAATGAGCACGTACAGGCTAATATAGGGAGCTGCAGCACCGCTAGGGAAGGCAGTGGCGGGCTTGTTTTGAGCTCAGCGAAAAGGAAACTACGCATGGAGCAAGGTAAGGCCAGCACGATTCTCAAGAAGACTGATTGGGGGGTCGGAGTACTCCATCTGATGATCACCCTTCAGCAGAGTGACTATCAACAGGAGACTCTTGAGTGTCTTGAGTGCCGATTGAGTGCCAAATGAGATGTGAGATGTGAGATGTGCCCTTCAGGGTCGCATTCCAGCGGGGGAAGGTGCGCGGTGCCCCTGAGTGAAAGGGAGGCCAGATGTAACCAAGACACCGTTCAGGCAAAAGCGAGTGCACAAGTCGGGGCTACGCAAGAAGAATTCCTATCATCGTGAGAGATTGAGACTGTGCCCCTGCGGCCAGTCGCTGAGGGCCCGGCTGGCTTTCACAGCGGCTTGTGGCCATCTGAGGCACTGTGTTTGTGGTCCTATCCAGCGGATGTCGCGTCTGCAGACCCTGAACGAGGTGGACGCCGAGCGGGCTCACACAGACGCGCTCATCTTCCTGAGTTCAGACCGGCAAGCTCAGTGTTGCGGTCAGGTTGTGCTAGCTGTTGTACGAATTATCAGTAAGTGTGAGGCCCAAAGTATCCCTGCCATGCGCACAATTGCTGGCTACTTTCACTTTCCTGAAGACCTGTCCTCGCCATGGGTGTTATCTGTCGATGGTTGTGGCCCACTGTCATACTTCCATGCCAATGGCGAAGTCCAGAAAGGCACGCTGGTGAGTTGTTTTTGAACCTTAAAGAACGGGCAATACAAGGACAGCGCGCAACTGTTACCAAAATTCACTTGGAAGCCGAGAAAGTGCTAACAACTATTATGACTCCACAGCACGCTTTCTCATTTAGGGGACCTCACGGCAGGCAGAACACACTTTCACCATAAACATCGCAAAACGGCTGTAGAAAAAAGGATAGTAAATAAAGTACACAGCCAGGCAGTAGCCCTGCCTACTTAGCAGGCCAAAGCCGGCTCAAAATTGACAAGAACTATTCTGACCTGTGATGTAGCGCATTGGGATGGGATGCTGATAGCATACCCACTGTATCTGCTAGTAAATTCATGGCTGGCAGCAGCTCTAGCAGTCACATAATGCAACAACCATCACTACTCTCCTGCCAAGTACAATATATGGGAGACGAAAATGCCATGAGGTTTGACATAGCATTGACACTAGTAGAGGCCAGTGGCTGAGTTAACAGCACAACGGGCAGCTCCACCGACCTCTAGTCCTTTGACAAATTGTAAGCAAGCACATAGGGTGCTTGAGATAGAAGATAGCAAGAGTGCTGGGTCGAGTGCTGGGGTCGAGTAGACATGTGGTCAGTGAAGGCTGATCACCTTGCCCTGGTGCCTCTGTGAATATTCTGGGCAGCGGAACATGCCCTTCCCACACATTTACTTCCCAAGTGTAACCGTCTGCTGTGCCAACAAGGATGCTGTGCTGATGGGAAGGGGAGAGTGAACATCAAGGGGAGTAAATGGCGACAGTATTTACAGAAGTCTCCTCCTCGAAGGTATCTGGTCTCTCAGGGGATGGCACTCAGAGAGAGGCCGTCCCACCAAGGCGCTTCTGGCTGGTCCTCAGAGTCAGGGAGAAGGAAGAAATTGCAGCTGCAGTCATCCTCAGAGCTGCCCTCTTCAGCTGCGATGGAAGTCCTCACTATTGGTGAAGTCTGCAGGCTGCAATATCATGCACAAGGGCATCCATCAGTCTATACTCTATGTCCAAGGCCCTTTGACGAGGAAGACGTGGTGAGTCTCAGTGAAGCACTAATGCAGTAACTAATCTTGCCCCCAGACTCATCACCTCCGCGAGGACGGCATCAGTGCCCACTGTTGAGCCACGCGCTTGACGTGGTCCACCTTCCCTTGAAAGCTCAAGCTAGACAGTAGAATATTCCAGTAATGACCGAAGAGAGGTCAAGGCAAATGTGTCCATGATAAGTGAAGTGAAGTGACGTGACTCACGGAATTGGCAGGTCAGGAGGCAGGCCAAGGAAAGGTGCAAAAGAAGTGAAACTGGTTGCTGCCGGCAGAGAAGTCTGCGCTCCTTTTCCTTTGTCCGCATTCCCAACAGCGGCCTCAGCCAGGTTGGAAAGGGCGCTGTCTGAAGCACCCCTGGGGCTGCTCCCATCCCTTTCTTCGCTCAGACCACTGTGGCAGCTTCCATCACATTCCTTCTGGTGGACAACAAGCACCCAACTCTTTAAGACGTCAGCCAAGTGGCAACAAGCAGGCCTAGTCTACTATCCCACCTGCCTGATCGTTCGAGAAAGAGGAAATGCATATCCTGGCATCACCAAATGGCGTGGTGCCAATGAGATCAGGCCGCTGACTAGATCTGCTGCAGCAGGGATGGTGCGTGAAACTTTACGCACATAGGGCAGGCTCAGTGGTAATATGGTCATGATGTCGGAGTTATTTGGTATGTCACTAGATACACAATGGTTCCCTGTAGACATGACCTGATCCTGCAGAGTCAAGCATGCTTCTCAGCTTCCAGAGTAATCATGCGGCTTGAAGTCCAGAACACTGCAGCATATCTCTTCGTGCCGGTAGACGCTGACACTGACAGAGCATAGTTGCAGCATGGCATTGTAAGCCCATCTTCAATGAGACCGAAGTGTGAGCTTGTATGCGCAAGGAGTAACAAGTCTCACCCGGGAGAGGAGCATGTCATTGTCAAGCGGGCTTGAGCTGGAGTCCCTGGGCGAGGGGTTTCCAGTCTGATCTCGTCCAAATGGCTTGCACAGGCCGGCTCTGCATCTTCGGAGCTGTGCAACAAGGAGGCACAAAATACAAATGACGGAGTCAAAGACCGATGACCCAAGTGGAGCTGGCAACATGTGCTTTTATAACTTACAAACGAAATATTCATCAGTATCTGACATGTGACACAGTCCTTGGCAATCTGGCTCAGTGAACCAACACCGAAGGCGCCAGTTGTGGTGCAGAAATGCACCTCCATGCACAGGCGCTCGTTTTCTGAGACCACTGCATTGAACTGCAGCTGCAAGGAGTCGAAGTCCCTCTCCAAGACCTTGGTCTTGCGTCGAGCCCGGCGGTTCTGGAACCAGACCGCCACCTGGCGCGGCTGCAAGCCCAGCTGGCGGGCGAGCAACACTTTCCTCGAAGGCTCCAACTTGTTCTCCTCGTCAAAGCTTTGCTCAAGCAGCCGCACCTGTTGCATGGAGGGGAGAGCACAGATGATCTCGCTGGAAGCCTTATCGGACCCAGGGCAGCCCTTGTCTGTACCACAGCTGAAGGGAGGCCCCCAACTACGGATTTATAGAACACCAGCCATTGCCGCCACGGTGACCCATGCGCCCATCTTGAAAGCTGAGCTTCCATGCTCGCCACCCACTGCAGACAGGCATACACATAAGTAGGCCCTGTGCACGGTGGCAGTCCTAACCTGCTCCATGGTCAGCCGTCGCTTTTTCTCGGAATGGAACATCTGGTCCTCTACGCCGCCTTCGGCACAGGCACTGTCGCCATCCTTGGGGGCGGCCGCCAGATGAGGCCTTTTCGTGCCCAGGGGCACCTTGACCTTTTTGGGAGAGGAGCTGCCGGTCGGGACCAGCTGCATGGGCACTGGCACCATCTCCACCTTCATTGTCAAAGGGAGCACCGGCCTTGGCAGCATCGCGGGCAAAACGGGCCGCCTGATCAGAGCTGCGGCCGGACGAAACACAGAGGTTCAGCAGAGAGGTGTTTGCAGCGTGCACTATGGATGCATCGGCAATGGAGGACAGTGCATCCTTGACGGCGCAGCCGCTTCTACCCGGCAGTCAGCTCGAGCTACACGAGGAGCAGGCAGCTCGTTTGGCATGTGGGGCGGTGGAGCCAGCTGACCGTGCGGCGGCTCCGCCGGCTGCACGGAGCAGACGGAGCCGATGGACGAGAGCGGCGGCGAGGGCGACGCTGGCGCCTCGGCGGGCCGGGGCGCATTGGTCCTCCCCCTCCGGCTTCTAGGCATGGCTCGGGAGGAGCTGCGCTCGCCGGCGCCGGATCGCGTGGGGGCCCCGGAGCTCGCGCCGGCTCAGTGGAGCCTCGTCGGTGACGGCAAGCGTGGGGAGCTTCAGCGGCGGCGGGGGTGGGCCGAGGGCGGCGGGTGGCGCCGCCGGGAGGGCTGCCGCCGCAGGCCCGTGGCGGCGGGCTGGGCGAGCGAGAAGCTAACGGGGGACTCCGCTGGGGCGGCGCTGGGGCGGAGCCGCGGCCCCGGAACGGTGGGACCGGCGTCACGAGACGGCGCCCGCGAAACGCGAAACGGGCGCTCCCAGTGGGGCAAGAAGAGGGCCGCTGCGGCCGTACGGCGGGGGAGAGGCGTGGGGCCCACATGGGGCCCCGGCCCCGCGGCGCGACGCGCGGCGTCGTCGGGCGCCGTCGGGCG
>WELB01000230.1:93610-104577 GCA_009602725.1 Spirogloea muscicola
CAGGCCCAGGCGCCGCCGCACAGCCCTCCGCCCCCCCGCGCCCGCGCCTCCGGCGTGCCGCGCCGTTGCCGCCGCCGCCGCCGACGGGAGGTGCTCCATCAGACCACGTCGGAGACCCGCGCCAGAAGCCGCGGGGGCGGAGTGGAGCTTCACGGCATTCCGGCGGAAGTTGCGCTGCCGGCGACCCAATGTGCGGCGGCCCAACAAGTAAGCGGGCTCCCAGCGTGCTCGCACCTTTCGCCATGGCTGCCCTCGAGCTCGATCACTCAATGCTCCCTCCTAGCTGACTGCCCACTGCCGCAGCAGCGGAAAAGTGCCGGCGCTG
This sequence comes from Spirogloea muscicola, assembly GCA_009602725.1. Taxonomy (NCBI): domain Eukaryota; kingdom Viridiplantae; phylum Streptophyta; class Zygnematophyceae; order Spirogloeales; family Spirogloeaceae; genus Spirogloea; species Spirogloea muscicola. The sequence goes on from WELB01000230.1 coordinate 93,936, forward strand.
ACATGGTGACGGGTGCACCCTGCGCAGCCGCGAGAATGTCCTACACCACCAGCGAGCCAAGCCTCTCTGCTGGAGACGAGGCTTCAGGAACTGCCTCCTTGGGCTGGGAAGGAGTGGGCTTTAAGAAAGGGCCTTGGACGGCCGAAGAGGATGCCATACTTTTTGCCTACGTCACAGAGGTAATTTCAATGAACATTGTCGATCATCTCCCGTTTTGAGGCGTGGGAGCAGATCGTGCGAAGGGTCTGGGACGAGTTACTTTGTACGGGAAGGCCTCGTTGCTGCAATCTGCTGTTTCTCTGCAAGCTGGCTGGCCACTGTGCGACCAAGTCGACGCTCACCTGGAGACGTCCGCCCGTGCAGCATGGTGAGGGTAAGTGGAACGTTGTCGAGAAAAGGACAGGCCTGCGGAGGTGCGGGAAAAGCTGCCGCCTTCGATGGGCCAACCACTTACGGCCAGACCTGAGGAAGGGCTCGTTCACAGCCGAGGAGGAAGCGCTTGTCGTGCTGCTGCACACGACGCTCGGCAACAAGTGGGCCAACATGGCGGCGTACCTGCCGGGTCGCACTGACAACGAGATCAAGAACTTCTGGAACACCCGCCTCAAGAGGCGAGGCCGGGCAGGGCTTCCGGTGTACCCAGAGCACGCCCTTCTAAGCACGCTTGCCAAGGCCGCCAGCTGCAGTGTTGCGAGCGCAACCTCCTCAATCTGCTCAACCAGCAGCCAGCCTTTGACAGGAAATCTGGAGCCTGCCGACGCCCTTCCACCTCTCAAGAGACTGTGTAGGCCAGCCTTTGAAGAGGGGAAAGAAGACGACCCAGCTTACATTGCAACAGCAGCAACACTTCCGACCTGCTTGAGCAACGTTATGCAAGCGCCAACATTGCAAAGCCTTGAGGAGTATCTGATGCCAGAACAGATCGACTGCTGGGAGAGGTCGCCAAGTCCAGCAGGAAGTCTCAGCAACACGTCCAGCCAGAGCCCCCCAGCACCTTTGCACGTATGGAGGCCTGGAGGCCATCCGTGTCGTTCTTTGCAGCAAGGAATGGCTCATAGCTCGCCAGCTCCGACTTGCCTGGAGCCCACAGACTTCCTCTCACTAAGTTGCTCATCTGAAGTGGAGCAGCGTGAGAGCCCCATGATCTCTCTGTTAGAAGCACGGGAAGCTGGATGGATAGAGTCCGTCCAGTGGCCAGCTTGGGCCTCACTGCTTTACTAGAGATCAGTACATTCAGAGATCACTATTCATTACGTACATACTTCGCCTTTCTGCTGCAAGCACATGTAACAACCTGGCCTCCAGACGCTTGCCATCTTGCCCAGCGATTTGGAGGGTGGCCTTCAGAAACAGCCGCTTGACAAGTCCGTACTGAAGCATGCATGACCCCAGATGACATCAGTTCCTTTAAGTCGTCACAAGTATAAGTGTATAAGTTTTGTCTTTCCTGTGAAGAAACTTATAAGTTTTCACAGGCACCCCCTCATGCACTGGCTTACATCAGTTCAACGGCGAAGCATGAGAACCAACCCCAACTCCTCCTGGGCATGGGGTCTTTTCCCAAAAGTTGGTTGCTGGTTTCTGCACAATGCTTTGACCACCAAGACACTTGCTTCTCGGGTACTACTGAGGCTTGTACTGAGCAGACATGGTCTCATCGAGCACCCACTACCTCCGATACTGTATGGAACAACTCGGTCACCAAAATCTCGAGTGTTGCATTGCAGCTCAGCTTGTAAGCTGCTAGTATCAGAAGGCAACATCTCCCATGGTCCGTGCATCAGGGAAGTATGGTGGATGCTGATTAGAAGGAGCAAGGCTAGGCAGCAGCTTATGTATGCGTAGCTTCAAGAGAACGATGACAAGGCTCGCCGAGAGGACACAATACTGCGGTCGTGATGTTACTGTTCTTGTGACCTCTTATGAGGGCAGCATAGTCAATAGCTTACTGAGTAGTCCTTGATGAGACATATTGCCAGCCGTCAAATGCTGTCCGCCCATGCTTTCCTCGTACAAGATTCAATGCACTCTTCAGGACTGCATATGTCCTGAAGAATGCTGAGACAAGTAACCAATCAGCAAGAGTCAAGTCATCGTCTCTGCCTGTGGCTGTGGAAGGAGGCGAGTGCTGCCTGGCTACATGCCCCTCTGGTGAAGTGGAGGACTGTGCCACACAGAATGGAGCTGTTTGGCTAACCGGAAAGCCCACTTTTGAACCAGTTTGGCACCTTACCCTGCAGATGGTCATAGGCAATCAGTTAACAAGTTGTGGATCTTATTTGTGCAAGATGATGATCTTCACAATTGCAAACTGCAGGTGCAAGGTGAATGTGGTGCAAGGACCTGCTACGGGGCTGGATGCAGATCAGCTTATCATCAACGTCTCCGTTGTCAACAAACTTGACAATGCCCTGCACAGGCCAGACTCCCCTGGACCCGTACGGCAAGCACGGCCCCAGGACAACCGCGTCCAGGTTGTCGCCTGCAGCCGTGTGCCAAGTGGGTCATGCCTCAGTGTTAATAGTGACAGCACATCGTGAGGGCCTGACAAGCATCCCGCTGACGGTCTGCTGACACACAAGGAGACGGCCAAGGACCGCGCTAGTGACAGCGGTAGCTTCGGCAACCAGCCAAGCGCATGCTGTCAGCTCGCAGATTCTTGTTCCCTTTCGTTCAGGCTGACAAGCACAACACTATCTTGCCATCACAAGCTCACTGCCGTGCGCCTTTGCGGGCGGGGAGCATGGCGGCCCACCGTCTGGCGCGAGAACGCCGGGCACGGAGCCGTAGTTGAATGGGCAGGGCAGCGGCGCGACGAAGTCGACGGCGCCGCCGGCCCGCCGCTTCACAAAGCTCCCCGCCGGCACCTCCACCACCACCTCCACCTCCGCCGGCCAGCCCGCCACGAGCTGCAAGGGCAGAGCGGAGCACTAGGCGTCAAAGCCGCCGCGGATTGGCCGCAATCCACGGGTCCACGGGCGCGCTCTGGCCCTGGATGGCCCACGGCAGCACCGCGCCGGCCTGGTGCGGTGGCCGGCGCTGCGGTGGGAGAGGAGCGGGCGAGCCGGCAAGAGCACCACCTGCCCGCGCCACGCGACGGGCGCGGCGGCGGACATGGAGGCCGCAGAGGCGCGGCTCGGCGGGGCCGCGTCCGNCATGGCCGCGCCCGGCGGCGCGGAGCTCGGCAGACCGCCGCGGCGAGCCAGCTGCGTGCCGGCAAGTCGGGAGGGACCTCGGCGGCAGAGAAAGCGGCTGCTGATATGAAAGAATCGGCTGTGAAATGCCAGCCAGATGCTTACAGGAGGTGTTCATGACGGAGCCAAAGGCTAGGCAGACAGGGCGCCCTCAATACGGAGAGCACTGGGGTGATGCCCATCCTCCTCCGTAATGGGGTCCCTCGGACGAGGCGTGTCGATCTGGTCGGCGTCCCCCTGGGAGGTGGCAAGCGGCTCCTCATGGACGTTGTCCTCACCGACAGCTTCCGGACGAAGGGCCCCATTACTACTGAGACCGGCTACGCTGTGAAGGTAGCCGAACGGAAGAAGCTGCACAAGTACAAGGACCACCCGGCGGGTGATGCCTTTTACCCCCTGGCCATGGCATCCATGGGTGTTACGGGGGTCGGTGGTCCTCGTTACTTTCGCTGCTGGCCTCTCAAGCTGACCAGCGGCGCCGGGAGCAGGGTGCTGCCCTTCCCGGTGGCTCGGTGCCTTTGGGTCTGGTGTCCTGCTACCGTATGCGATTGTCTATGTCCCTGCAGCGCTCCCAAGCGCTTGCTTTGCACCGCCGCGCTGGTCGCGCCCTTGCAGCAGCCTCTGGCTTGCGCAGCGGGGTTGCTCTTCCTCCCCTCAGCTCATCTGACTTCCTACTGCTGACACGGGGGTATTGAGGGCGCCCTGTCTGCCTAGCCTTTGGCTCCGTCCCGAAAACCTGTATGCATCTGGCTGGCATTTCACAGCCGATTCTTTCATCTCAGCAGCCGCATTCATACCCCTGTGTCAGCGGCCGAGAAATAGTCTGCTTCGCCCACTAGCAGATAGTACAACAGCTTGCTGAAGCAAGAGTACCCCCCCCCGAGCCTCAGGCTTTATCAATCTAGGAGCACCCTCTGCCAATCTGTGTGCGACCTCATGGCCGGCCTTCACAGTGGCATGCTCTTACCAGCAATTGCTACCAAACCAGAGATGTGGGGGGGGGTTCAATAGTGAACCGAGAGTCCTGATGAGAAGGCCCCATTGAGAAATCCCTAACCGTATGCCACAGGAGTGGCCATGACGCAAGGGCACAGCCAGAAGGGAGGTATGGGAGAGGGCAGTTTCAAGCTCTATGCTTTGAGCACGAGATGGGGACAGCCTTGCCAAGACGGTGATCAATTCCAGGAACCGGCTCTATTCATCTGTTCTTTGCTACTCTGCCCAAGGTAGAGATTGGCCTACTTGTCAGGCTCAGAGTCGCCAGCACCACCAACGGTGGCAGGGCAAGGGGCGGCAATAGCTGGCGCCGCTGATGATGTTAATCATGGTGACACTGTAGCTGCTATTCCTAGCGGCGCAGAACGCCAATCAGAGCAGCAGATCAGCCAAAGCCCGTGGCCAGGCGACGCATGCAGGCTCCCAATACCTCTGCTTGCCTTCAGTCGAGCACACATGCATGCATTGCTGCTATTGCCAGCGGCTCACGCCTTCTTTGCTCGAGCTCTCTGCCTTTTGCCCCAGGGCCTTGGCAGCAAAACGGTCCAAAACTTTTTCAGAGAGATTCAGCATTAGTCCAACGGTACCAGCAAATGTGCCAGTCCTTGGCATTGCAAAATGGGCGAACAGGCTCTCAAGGTCATGCGAAGGCGGCTCTCCAACCTTCGCAAGGCGTGGCGCACGCCCAAAAGGCCTGATAGCCGCTCTGCTCCAGTCATGGCAATTATCAACACAATTGACAAGTCAGGCCCTAGGCACCACACTCCAAGCGTCCCTGCTGAAGGAGCGGGCCTCCATCCTCGTCCGGCTGGCTGCAGTGGTAACCATTCCTGCCTGTATACACCGTCACGCCTGCACCCTTGCCGGACTTGTTTACAATGGCATCAGCCATTCTCTCCTTTGAGTCACTTCTTGACTTCCATGATTGCTCCGCTTGCTCAGAAGGGGGAGCATCGAAAGCTCCATCTTCGTCCTTCTCAGGGGCGAGTTCAACGTGCACCTCCCTCGTCCCAGAGACAGTGCAAGGTGGCTGCAGTGCTTCCCCAGCCCCTGGAGTCGGCACTGGCTCTGTGGAGCTCATGGGCTGGTGCTGCTGAGGTGAGTTAATGCTTACAAGTACAACTGGCGAAGAAGGTGCTGCCATGGGCTTGCGTACCGCGCTAGCCAAGCTGCTCTTCTGTACACCAGCTGGCTGCATGGTGAGGCCGCTGCCAGGACCCTCCCGCATGATGCCAGCGACCTGCATATGTGGTCCAATATAAAGATCATGCTCCGAGCGGCAAGGACCCTCGTGACCCATGTCGCATCAGCAGCTAATTACTGAAGCCCCATAACAACTCGACATCAGCAAGTAGTCAATCATGACTGCTGCACCTACCACTGAGCTTCTACTACTTAATGTGAAGGACTTACGAGAAATGCTGATATAATGGTAAGTAGGGTGAGCCTGATTGACCTTGCACCCAATGGAGCAGAAGCGGAATGCATTGAGGAGTCCTCGACTGCACGACTCGCAGAAGATGGTAACCCCCTTGGTGAGCTTCTGCTCCTCCCGAGGCGTTAGGAAGACAACTCTGGCACTGTTGATTGTGTAGACCTGTACGGTGCTGATGTCCAGGAGAGGGGCAATGTCGGCTACCTTCACCACGTCTCTGTAGGAGGCTCTGCGGATCTGGCCAGGACGAGGAACGGGAAAAACGATTCTATTCTATTAGATTGCACACAGGGGAAGGACCAATGACCACTAGAAGCGGGAGCGCATGAGTAAAGTTGCTGGATGTAAGCATTGGCAAGACTTGAGATACTGGGATTGGACAAGGAATCTGTACTGTACTCGGACACTCCTGTCATCAGCCTCCTCTGAACGGGTCGGCACAATCACCTGAAGCACACTGTGGTCTGCATGGTGCTCGCTCAGGCAAGTGCTGCAGAATGACAGCGACTCGAGTGGGCGCTGAGGGGGCGAGGTGGAGCAGTCAATGCAGAACCGATTTCGCTCTGGCTTGCCCTTCCTCTCCAGGAGGGCATGCTCCGGACACACGCCCCAGAACTGGGCTTCCAGGAGGGCATGCAGCCACTCCGGCCCCTTTTGCCAGCCAGGAGATGCTGGCGCCTCATCGTCCGCCTCCCCTCTCACCACGACCAGCGCAGCACCTTGTTCCGATCTTAAGTGTGGAGTGATCTTGAGCTTGGACACCCCGCTGCACTGGGGCCCCTCGGCCTTCCTGAGCCTGGCCATCTGCAGAGCGCTCGCTCCCTCCGTCCTGGCACACTGCTCTTGGCTGGCCTCCTCGTTGACCCTGGTGACCTTGCCTGGACTTGGAGTTGCAGTTGCTGTGGGACTTATCTCTGGCTGGCCAGGTATCTTGACCCTGCGCTTGCGGGGCTCCCACTCCAGGCCCTCGGGATGCAGTGGCTCACCCGCCCGGCGGGACTCCCGCTCTCGTCCTTGCTTCCCTTTGCCCGCCAGAACCTTGGCGTCTCTGCTGGAGACGCTTGACACTGAAGCTGTCCGTGGTACTCCTCCAGATGCAGAAAGCAGTTTCAGCTTCATGCGCTTGAACAGCTTCCCTGAACGAGGTGGGGCGCTGTGGACCTTGCCAGGGGATGGGCTGTCATTCGTGGGGGATGAAGGTACATCTGGTGTGGGACTTGCAACGTCCTCCCAGCCTGCTGACGGCGACGAGTTAGCCTCCTTGGGCTTGGGGGTCTGCCTCACAAGCTCCTTCATGGCTGCCGCCACCCACTTTGACTGCTTGACCTGGTCACACATCCAGGAATAAGGGGCTATCAGTCCCTCCAGGCTGACTTGCCCCCATCAATCTGGACTCTAGACTCGAAGGGCCATACATCTGAGATTGCAAATGCACACTCTCTGAATCTTATGGATATGTGATTGCCAAGCTCACCTCTGCCGCACCCTACCAGTAGCTATCACAAGTTAGAAGGCCGTGGAGAGGAATAGTGTAGCTATTACCAAACATGCAGATGTGCAACCCATGAGTGGCTGGGTCCAAACATGCAGGTAGTCAACCTATCTCTGGAGGCACGCATTCGCCACAGAGATGTCCATAACAAGCAGTCAGTAAGCTCTGAGGCCAGACCTGTCTGTGAGAGCGTGTCGTGCCGACAACCACGCTGGCCTCTGCGTAAATCTCAATGTCATCTGATGACCGCTTGAGCCGTCCCCCGGGGCTGGGGCTGGCCAACGCCTGCCAGCTTGCGGACTCGCCTGCCGTTGACGCAACTGGGCTCTCTAGACTGCTCCACTTGAACTTGATTCTGGTGGGGGACTTGCCGCTGATAGAGGCTCCTACCAAGGACGGCGACGACGGCGGCAGCGGTGCACCGCAGGCAAAGTCCAAGCTTGGTGGGATGCTCCCCTGCTGGTACTGGAGCCCGCAGCTCATGTCCACTGCGGAGGCGTGGAAGTCTGACTTCCAGTCGCGGTCACTCCCATCATCGCCGTTGTTGACACTGACAAAATGGCTCGCTAGTGTCAGCAGTGGTGTCTCGGCCACAGCCTCCAGCCCGACCAGTAACGGCTGCAGAAAATACAGGTCGTCGTGTCCCAGCACGCTGCCCGCCCTCCCGGCCCTTGACCACTTCTTGAGCGCCTGTTCCCTGCCTAGCTGCTGCCTGTCTTCAACGTTGCACCCATTCAGTCCTAACCTGTGACTGCCGCCCTCACAGCTTGCCTGGTCAAAAACACCTGATGCGCAGAGAAAGCTCAGGCGACATAAGTAGGGTGTGACTATAGCCACAAGGATCATAGCTCCTCACACGCGCGTTGGTGAAGCTACTTTGCTTTGATACGAGATTAATTCCTACGGCTTAATACTTTGACTTTAATACGAGAAAGAGTGCAGCTGGTAGATGTCTAAAGGAGCTGTCACTGAGAAGAGCATTCAGGCATTAAGATAGCTCCTACCATTGGGTGGCAATTGGATCTCTGCCATGTTCGACGGCCTGCACGGCAAGGGCTGGACCAGCTTTTCGAGAGTGGTCGTGCCAGGGAAGACGAGGATGCCAAGCTCCGCAAGTCGCCGCATCTCGCTCTCTGCCATGGTGCGGAAACCGAAGGCGCTCGTCCACGTGTCACCCAGGCCTGGAACTGATGGCAGCACCAGCTTCTCCACGCCCAGCACTCCTAAGAGCTGCCGCAGGCTTACACAAGGACTGATCAGTGAGGTCGTCAAAGGTTGGACGCCGTCCTGAAGCATCTGTTGCTCGCGCAATGTCTCGTCAGTGCAGTGAAGTTGCCATTGTCTCGTCACGACGGAGCAGTGCTGACTTGCTACAGACGTGCTGACAAGAGCACTCACGTTCTCCAGGGCCATCATCAGCCAGCGGCACATGCCCTGCCTGCGGTAAGCGAAGCGCGTGCCAATGAGGGGCATCTCTGCAAGCCGAGCTCCAAATACTCTGCACAAAAGGAGATGCGCAACAGGAAGTCAGAAAGTGATACGTTGCCAGGCTGGTTCATGCAAGTAGGGGACCCAGCCAGAAGACAGTACTGTGTGGAGGCTATGCACTGCATATGCTGTTTGCGGAGCCTGGAGCCTCGCTTGCTCGTTCTGGCCCTGCAAGGGCAACGCAGAGTCCATGGTGACAAGCTTCACAGCCTTCCTTGTCCTCATGCCACCTACGTTACCTGACTGTGGCAGCTGTGGCGAGCTCGCCATCGCGTTCCAGGAGGAGAGTGTAGAACCCAGTGAAGTCAGCGTGTGGCCGCCTGCGTGAGCTTCGCAAGATCAGCAACCGGAGAACACCGCTGTGCAATAGCTGTCGTGCAACAGCCTGGCGTTGTCCTACAGCAACGGCGTTTTCCCATCGTGAAATAGCAACAATTCTTGGGACAGTGACCTGCTGTGCGGCCACAAGAGATGGTTGCAAGAACACAAGCTCCCATCATTTTCACTCGCCTGCGGTTGAAGACTATGAGGGGGATCAGGTCCTCCTGCGTGCGCAAGTCGCGGATGGGGTGGAAGCACTCCTGCATCACCGCTAGTGCAGCCTGCAGCTGCCGATTGCCTCCCCCGCCACTGTGCTCGTGATCCCCGTTGCTGCAGTGCAGCAGCGTCCAGCAAAGGCTGCCGCCCAGCTGCTGTGGCCGGCCCACCAGCTTCCTCAGCACGCAGTTGATCTGCAGCAATGGCGACACGGATGTCGACAAAGTCAGCGGCAGAATCGGCTGGCAATCGGCAGGGAGGGGGGAGGGGGGCGATGAGGGAGGAGGAGGACAGTTCACAGGCAGACCTGCTTGCATGACTGGCTGCAGAACCAGCTTCCCTTGGGCAGCTGCTCGAGGTCCTGCTTGCCCTGCCCCTGGACGCATGATACGTGATCTGCAGCACCCGGCAAGAGGCGAGTGACGATCAGGCTTAGCAGATTGGCAGGAGGAGAGCGCACCAGTACGGAAGCCTCTGCAGGGCCAAGAAACCTTGTGTCAAGGTGGCCATGGAATGTTGGAGCTCGGTGCATTGCTCACACTCGCGCTCGCACTGGTCGCACAGGAGTACCGTGGCCTCGCTGAACCCTGAGGCGTCAAACTGGGACCCCCCACAGATGGCGCACCGGCATGACGGGCAGAACCAATCGCCATCAGGCACCTCCTGCTTTGTGCATGGCGACGGGGGTATCAGGACCAAAATCAGCGCAAGAAGCAGAGAGCGACGACCAGGCACCTGCCTGTGAGGGTCAGTCCAGGAGTGCAAGAAGGGCAAGACGGCAGCAGCAAGAGCAGAGGCGGTGACGAGGGCTCGCCTCGATGCCAATGCACTTGAAGTGGAAGGTGGCGGGGCAGGCGTCGCAACAGATGAGCTCGCCTCCGTCGCCACAGATGCGGCACAGCTCGTCGCTGTTGTCGCAGCAGGCACCCGGCATCAGGTCCATGGCGGCGGCCCCACCGGCCACGTCGGGCCGCACTGCTGCCGCCGCCACGCACGACGACACGCCCGCCTCCAGCTGGCACTGCGCCAGCGAGCGCCCGCCTGTGACGGCCGCAGCCAAGGATCAATCAGCTGGATGGCAATAGTGGTGGCCATGGACCGCCCAGCTGCGGCGATGGCACGAGCAGGCTCGGATCAGGCCGCACTTCGACTGAGGAAGATGTTGGCGGCAGGGCGCCGGAGGTTGGAGCCGGCGTGCGCCTCAAAGTCAGACATGGAGAGGTGGCGGTTGCAGCCACAGGCGCAGAGGATGCCATCGCGCAATGCCAGGCCCTCCAGCATCACGCGCCCGTCCTTGCAGCACGTGTACGTCACGCCCTCGCCCTCCTCCACCACGCCGGCATCGAGCAGCCGCGCCAGCACGGACCGCCGGCCACCGCCGCTGCCGCCGCTGCTGCCGCCTGGCGGCGCCACGAATGGCGGCGGCGACGGCAGCGGCGGCTCGCAGTCTGGCGTGGCACGCACGCGCAGCTGGCGAGCCTGCTCACGCCGGCTGCGCCG
>WELB01000230.1:106713-117046 GCA_009602725.1 Spirogloea muscicola
TGGCAAGCCAAGACGGCGGCGCATAGCATCGCAAAACAAAGCATTCTCCATCCGCAAGCCCGCATGCAAAGGCAAAGCGCGGAGCCACTCAGACGCTCCCAGAGACGAAACAGATAGGAGCCGAGCCTGGCCTCGAGCATCTCCTTGGAGGAGACTCCGGAGATGCTCCAGTGGTTGCTCGTCTGCAGCACGGGTAAACCGCGATTGAGCCTTGACATCAGAAACGTCAGCCCAGGCAGCAAAACTAACAGGCTCATTTACCAGAGGCGGGTATGCGGCAAAGAGGTCCTGTTGGCATGCTTTGAGAGTCACTTGGAAAGGCAGACTCCCCTGAACCACGGTACTGATGTGAGGCGCCAACACACGTTGTTGCCCAAGGAGGAATCGTCCAGATATGGACGAAGCCACCTGGGCCCAGCAGCCAAGGTACGCTGGTCTGCACAAGCGGACCAAGGGGCGACAACCAAGCCCACCGAGACGGATGGGCAGCGTACATTGCACCAGTGCTGCTGGGGACTGCTCTAGAAGTGGGTGAGCAATCATGTCAGCTAGGCATCGTTGGAGCCTGACATCTATGGATGCATAGACCTCATCCATGGTAACCGAAGGTGGGACCGTTCTTAAGAGGTAACACGGCCGCTGTGCCACACTCCTGGTCAAAATGGCCACTGCCAACTGAGAGTCCCCGAGGGTGGGGAGCTCTGGCAGGACCTGCATATATCCTTGGAGACGAGCAAGGACAGCACCCTCCGAGAAAGACGGGTCCCCTACAGGCACTCCCAAGATCTTCAAACCGCCCTCTGGTGTCTGACAAGATGTAGGCAACGAGGGAAGGAGGGAAAGAGGGATGCCATTGGGGGACCAGGCAGAGCACTTGGCAGTACTTATCCCAAGCCCGATGAGCCGGAGCTGGTGCTGAAGCGTGCCAAAAGCTCGCAGCACCTCCTCTGGGGGGCCGAGGAGCGTAGTATCATCCGCGTAACTCGGGAGGAGAACGCCAGGGTGAGCGCTCGCCGTGTTGCGCAAAGCACGGTGATGCGCCAGAGCAAAGAGAAAACCACCCATGGGATCACCTTGACGTGTCCCCGTCTTTGACTGCAAAACAGCCAAAGAAGTCCCTGCCCCCCACAACAATGCAGATGGCGAGCCATACATGCAGCGGAAGTGAGGGAGGAGGGTGGGAAAGTACTGCCTTAGCTCCTCGGCGATAACCTGCCGATCCACGGAGTTGAAGGCGTTCTGTACGTCCACGCTCAGGGCCAGCCAATGGGGGTTTACATCCAGTGCCGCTCGTACCCCGTGCACCAGGGTCTCAGCGCCAGCACGCATCCCAGCCCCAAACTGGTGGGGATGGAAGTGCGCCTGGGCATCGTCCTGGATCTGCATGATTAGGGTGCGCCCCACAAGGCGCGCCAGAACCTCCCCCATCGAGATAGGACGCACTCCGCCGTTGTCCTTCTGCAAAGCAATGAGATTGCTTGTGCAGAGGACTGCGCCTACACGATGGGTGAGGTGCCCACGCGCAACATGTTGCGCGACCCTATGCAAGAAAAGAAACAGCTCCTCCAATGTATCTGAAGCCCAGAAGGACTTCACAAGGCCTGAAAGGGCTGAAAGCAAGAATAATACTATATGAAATTGAGCAAACACACATAATAAGCACACATAACAAGCAAGTAAATACAACAAGGGATAATGTACAGGGGCTAAGGTAACAGAATGAAAATCATCAATGGAGTGCTTGCGTTGTGGCGACTCTAGTACCCGCAAGTGAGCATATATATCTGCCAGACTTCTCTGGGTGCTGGAGCACTACGCAGCAAACCAGTGGCCTAGCTTAAGAGTGCTCCCAGCTCCCGGCACGCAAAAGAACATTTTGAAAACTGAAAGGGAAAACCACGCCGATGAACGGCTAGAGCCTTGGAGTGCTGCAAAGTAAGTGAGAGCCGCATTCTATGGTGAGCAACCAATGCTGTAAAAAAAAGAACGCTCTTCCTGAAGGGGCGAGGGCTGCAAAGGGCCATTTCCATTCTAGAGGATTGCTCTTTCCACTTCCTCCTTTGGGCTGGCCATAACTTCAATCGCCCCCTGTTATAACGCTTTTCCATTTGCTGGAAAGGGCCAGACGCATTGATTGACACGGGCTAGAAGACACGGAAAAGCGGATAGCACGCAGGAGAAGGTGCCTCAGGGGGCAGCAGGGCTCATATAGCCGACACCTAGCCAACCTTGCTTTTGTGGGCTGGCTTTGCAGAGCCCTCGGCCCTTGGCTAGGGAAGAGCTGCTGAACTAGCCAAGTTTCACACTTCTCGCCCTCTTCAGCTTGAAAGTGACCTGGGCCTTGCAATTTCAGGAGGCTGTTGCTGTGCTGCCCCGAGTATCACTGTAAGGGTTCAATTTCCCTGCAACGATTGTGTGTCCACAGGTTATGACTGGTAGTGCGCTTGCATAGTCGTCTGGAGTGGCTGCTTGATCTCCCACGCTCGCCTCCTCTGCTGGCGCCATCCAAATCTCACATTCTTTGCACAGGTTCGGGCCAGCAACCCATAGCAGTCGTGCTTGCACTTTACTGGTGGCGGGGCTTCAGTAGCTGCTGTAGCAAGGTAGGTGAGTAAGACGAACATTGCTGTGGATGGTCAAGCTTAGACGAATGCAGATGTTGGTGGTGTACATGGCGCCAGCAGATGAGAGTGACGCAGCATTTCAATTGATCATCGTCAGGTTTGTCAATATCTATCTACGCAGATAATGCGCAGCTCAAGTTCCGGGAGCTTATTGGTCCTCAGACAGCAACCAACTTCGGACACAACGAAAGTGGTCAGGAAGGTCATGCAGCCCACCCAGAAGAAGGCTGCATGAAGAAGATACAACGAGGCCGACCGAGCTGCAGAAGGGCCAGCCCACAAACAACGACAGGAACTAATTATATACACGACGGCCACAGGGCCAGGAGCCTCGAAGCCCAGGTTTACTAGATGGGGGGTTGAAGGGAAAAGAGGGAACGAAGGAGATGATGAGATAGGAAGCAAGGACGGAGCAGCTCTTCCAGTAAGATGGGAATTTGTTTTTGTGTATTTGAAACAAACGAGGGCCAATGGCCAAGTACGAAGGCAAGCGCATCTCTAGACCTACATAACCCGCTCAGTAACCACGGGTCAAAACATAAAGGTCACTAATCGATGCCTGAATACTAGATGTCAGATATGAAGCCCTTGTGCTACCTACTAGAGAAAGGGCTAAGAGCTCGCCCAGCTTTCTGGTGCAAAGCATTAGCCTGGGCACGCTGCAAACAGGCCGATACTCGTCGTCGATGAGATGGGGGCGATGGTTGCGATGGCCAGCCCAGAGAAAAGGATATAGAAGTGGCACTACCAATGGGGGCAAGGGCTGCGAAAAGCCAGCCCAAAAAGAATTGACAAAGGTTCGGAGGGGGCCTACAAACGGGTAGCAGCTACGAAGGATTTTCGTGTAATTGAAACAAACTAAGGGCAAATGGCCAGGTACAGAGGCAAGAACGAAGGGGTCGGAGAAAAGGATGATCGAAGCTCGAAGGGGCCAGAAAAGCGCTCAAAAGCATACAGTGGGAGCGTGATCCGTGTCGGCGGCCGCTTCTCGGGCACGCTGTGCCAGTGTGGCACCCGCCCCGCCCACCCAACCTCGTGCGCACATCGGCCGGCCTGCACATCGCTTCTGTTACATCCGCAAGCGGCTTCTCCCCTCGCTTGGGCGCCTCCGCGCTGACACCCGGACCGGCGGGAGCGCACGACCCCCAGCAGGGCGCACGCTGCGTGCGACGCCAGCCCGCGCACCACCGGCGGGGCGACAACTACCCCGCCGCCGCAGCGCCAGGCCGGAGCAGCGAGCCGGCGCTCGCAGCGTCGCTACCTCGGCTCGCCGGTGCGGGCGAGCAGCGGCGGCGTCGGCGGCGGCGGCGGCGNGCCACCGGCGCCGCCGGGCGGCGCGGCCAAGGCTATGCCCGCCGACGGCGGCAGCGGCTCCGTCGTCGTCGCCGCGGCCGCCGCCGCCACGGCGCAGCCGTCCATCATGGAGCAGCTGGTGCCTGAGGTGACCAACCACGCGCTCAGCTACCTGGACTTCCGCAGCCTCTGCCAGCTCTCCATGACCAACTCGGTCATGCGTCGCGCCGCCAACGACGACGCAGCCTGGCGCGCCCTCTTCTGCAAGGTCCCTACCTCTCCATCCAGGCCCCGTTCGCCGCACGCTCCTTGGGGCTTCGCTGCGGCCTGTTGTAAAACCCCCTCTAGCGAGGCTGCTAGTAGACTGCGTTGTACGCAGCCCTGCAAGCATGCCCTTGAGACGTGGAGCAGCTCAGAGCTGCTTGCGGTGGCCTGGCAATGAGCAGGACTTCTGTGGCGACGAGGGCAACGCCCGGCCGCCAGGCGGGTGGAAGGTGCACTATGCAGAGACGCGGGCGGTGCGCGAGGCCAATGAGCGCTTCTACTGCCACTTCCGCGCCAAGTGCGTGCGTGGCATGGCCGCCCTGTGGCGTAGTGCTGACTACGTCAAGTGCATCCACCCTGGACGCGAGCTCATTTCTGGATACGACGCTGTCATGGAGAGCTGGTGCGCCATCTTCAGTTGGGCGCAGCGGTACGACGTGCAGCTGCTGGACGTGCGCATACGCGTCATGGGCGACATGGCATGGGTCACTGCCAAAGAGGTGGTCAACACAGCCATCGACCCCCTCATGGTCACCAAC
Organism: Spirogloea muscicola; assembly: GCA_009602725.1. NCBI lineage: Eukaryota > Viridiplantae > Streptophyta > Zygnematophyceae > Spirogloeales > Spirogloeaceae > Spirogloea > Spirogloea muscicola. The sequence goes on from WELB01000230.1 coordinate 111,434, forward strand.
TGCTTTGAGCGCCATGCGGGCGTCTGGCAGATGGTGCACCACCATAGGTGAGCCTAACTCACAATGCACGTCGCCCCGCTTGCCAAGAATGAGGCCACCTGAGATGGTACCTGCTAGGGGCAAGCCTGCAAGCCATGAGCTCCTGCAGTGGTCCTGGTCTTTGTGATAATGGGTGGTCACTGCCCGACCCACATGAGAGTAATCGAGTTTCCCTGGTGCCACCTACTATACTTCGCAGCACTAACAAAAAATAGTGGCCCTGTTGCTTGTGTCTGAATAAGTGCCATTGACCTGAGCTTGTGCAGTGGTTAATATGCCAGAAGCCTGCGGAACAACGCTAATAGCTCATTGCCCATTCTTGTGCGCCAGTTCAATGCAGTCGTGACACGGAAGCCAGGTCCTTGGACCAGAAGGCAAGGGTGCCAACTACTGAGGCCGCGCCTTTTCACTTCATCCTTCTTCAACACGTTACATGCAGACACAAGCAGACAATATCTACTGTTACAGGAATGACTTGGTTGCTTAATGCTGCTGCATCGCGAACACTATGAGCGGTCAGAGAGGATAAGCTGTGGCTGTCAATGCTGTAAGAAGGATGAGGCTGGTACCAGAACTGCCTCTGATGAATGTTATCACGTGGGCTTCTCATAGCATAAAGCCCCACGAAGGACAGAATTGTTCACACAGGTCACATCTGTTGTCCTGCTTTTGCAACAACCCTTGCCAAATTCGGCAATAGGCCGTTACCAGGCAGGGCCCAATGGCAACAGAAGCTGCAACAATCAGCCTAGTTATTTCTTCTTAATATAAGAAAGATAAGGATCTTGCATCACCGTCAAGACGTCCGGCCTGTCCTTCTGATGGTAGGTGAAGCACCTCTTCATGAAGTCCTGGTGGAGCAGAGAACATCGACATTAACATCCCGACCAGTCAGATCACAAACATTCTGTGCCAGAGAGTTGTGCTTAGACCAAGAACTCTCCAGATGGTTGTCAGGTGAAGTTGAAGTAGCAGCTCCAGTTGAGAGGCAAGGGCATTATACGAGTCAGTTAGTAAGCTCTCTGGGTGCCAGAAGCTACAGCATGAGCAGTGAATTGGACAAACATGCAAAGGCGTGTAAGGTTTCCAGGTGCCTGCCTTGGCCTCAGCCGAAACCACCGGCCTGGCAGGGAACTCCACTCTCCGGGCATTCAGGATGGTTTCCTCCCTCAAGATTCTCTCCTGACTCTGCTCATGGCCAAACGGCCGCCTGCCAAAGAGCATCTGATACAATACAATACCTGCCGACCACACATCCACCTGCAGCCACACAAACATTTCCATTAGCCTTGCTGTCATCAACAGCTTGTACTCAGCAGTTGTGGACCAAGTACCCAAGATCCTGCGTAAAGCCAGCAATTTGAATACATTGCACAAGCCACTGAATTGCAACCCATTGCAATCTGTATGCAGAGTGGTATGACCATCAGCGACCACCTTTGAGGAGATTATGGGGGTGTTTTCAACGCTGAAGCACTCAGGAGGTAGGTACCTGTGCCACCGAGTAAGCACCAACATGATGTGATACTTGTCAGAATAGTGCAAAGGATTGGCACAAGATGATCAGCATTGCCCAAGTCAGACTTGAGGTTGCCTTGAAAGATGGAGGGCAAGCAAGCAAGAGGCACCTACCAGTAGGTTCCTGCCCCCTGAGAGGTCAGCTCGATCCCTTGCAAAGAGCCCTCTGCCTCAACAATCTTGCTGAGGCCAAAGTCTGTGATCTTGACCTCACCAGCAGCATCGAACAATATGTTCCCTGGCTTCAGGTCATAATGGATGACTCTGTTGGGAGGACTGTTCAGGTAATGAAGGCCCTGAAAAATCTGAATGATGATGTTCCTGGCTTCTCTCTCAGATAGGAGTAAGGTGGACTTCAGCAACACATCCAGATCTTTGCCTGCAATAACAGCCAGCGAGCTTGTGCATAGCAATGAGCACCACAGGCCTTCTAAGTACCACAAAATCGTAAGTCTCTGCCCTAGCAGACCGCGCATCACAAGTCATGGCCCACAATTGATGGATGCTGTACACACAACTCATGTATATTCGTCACACCAGTCCACTGCCAAGACTTATCCAGATGTACAGGCTCACAAGACGAGCTTAACATCACTGGTGACAGAAAACCAATGAAACAATCCAGGCCAACCATTGCAGCTCACCACTGCAGTATTCAAGAACAGTGCAGAAGGTATCGTTGTCGATCTCGAAGATGTCAAGGAGGCGGACAATGTGAGGATGGCTCAGCTGCTTGTGGATGTTGTACTCGCGGATGGCATGCCTCACGTAGCTCTGCTTTTTCTCCTCGCTCCAGGACTGAACATACAGCTGCTCGAAGTACTGTTATGATAATGTTATGCAAATGTGAGTTGAACAACCTACGAGCAAGCGTCAAGCCTCCCAGCATTGATCGAAGTCCTTCTTAAAGACCCGCAGAATCTTTGTCCAAATTGATGCATGTCTCACCCTGAGCGCTTGACTTACTTGATTTAGCTGGTGAAGCTTGCAGGCAACAAACTTGTATTCCACGAGATCGAAGGCCTGCATGTTTGGAAGCCATGACTATCAGCACTTCGACAAGGCTCACATACGCCCAATTCATTGGATGGGCTGACACTGTTTCTGATGCCTGCACATAATACAAGCTTTTCTACCATTGTGAAGTACCTTGAAGACTTCAGAGAAGCCGCCCTTGCCAAGAAGATTGAGCAGTGCATATCGTTTGTGGAGGATTCCAAAATGACTGTAACGTGAGGACTCTTCATCGCGGACCCGCTTTGCCTCCCGTATGTGGCATTGCTTGTCAGCCTCATATCTCTCCCTGTCCCTCATGGCCAACTCTTCCTCCTGTCAAGGCAGTTGACAGTCTTAAGCACTGCTAGCAGCTGCTTCCCTTTTGAGTAGTATTGTTGCCCACGCAGAGTCTCTCGACGCCAAAGTTGACCAAGCCGAGACACTCAATGTCTCTCTGTCTAGAAAGCTAGCCAGGTCTTGCTCACCCGCTTAAGGGAGAGCATGCGGGCCTTGAAGGTCTCCTCAGCCAGCGCATGCGCCTCCTCAGCAGCCTCTGCATCCGCAGTCTCTACAAGCCAGGCAAATGTGAACAGTCAGGTGTCATGCTAGTTCCCAACAAGTCCGGGGGTCGCATGACAGCGCCCAAAAGCCTCCAACAACTGCTTCATGCCCTTTGAGTCTATGCAGCTCACCCTGAGTCAGCTTTTTCTTCAGTAGCTTTCGTCGCCGATCAAGAGCGTCCTTCTGCTCTAGTACACTTCTCTGCCAAGATTGAGATAGATTGATGAGCTTATAAAGGCCAGAAAGGGGCCATTGTCGCAGTTGTTTGCAGCCAACACGCTGCATAACCTATTTAGCATACTGCATGCAAGTCTCTGAGCCGTGCTCTTACCAGTCGAGCCTGTATGTCACTCAGAGCCTGGCCGTCCTCCCATACCTCCGAAATAACTGTCCCAGCTCTGTCCAACGACCAGGAAGCTTCCACATCCTTTAGGGACCCAAGAGGAAGCCGTGTTTTGACATACATAAGACTGAAGGCATAAAGTCACAGACCTCCTGATGCCTATGGTGCCCAGCCGGAGGGCGTCTGCTTGAAGGCGAGTCTTAGCCTCCTGCCTCTCCGCGCTGGCTACAGCAATGAGCAACTCCGACAGGACACTTAACCTCTGTCACAAGACACAGGCCCTTTCAGAACTCTTGCATCCAAAACTGCGACGGTAGGATATATGTGGCAGGCTTAGTGGCTATAGCTCGAACACGGTATCAAGAGATCTTCTTGATTTCAGAGGCTATTGAACAGGACAGTAACCCCTGCCCTTAGAATCATCTACTCAACAAAGGCAATGTGCTTGCACATGCAGTAAGAGAAGCCTAAGAGAAGCCTGCAACATGGACTTCCTAAGATGTTTATGGCCAACCTTCTGCTCACGGATGAGCTCAAGCTGCTTAAGCTCCTTCTGTTCCTGCATGATGGGAGGGTATGAGCAATCATTAATAGTGCAGGCAAGTGTGGCATGCTATTTAGAAAATTAATTGCGTCTGCTGATATTTGCTACATAGACCCTCCTCATGCGCCTGAGTAGATGTCGACCTCTCCTGCAGCCACTGATGTTGCCCTTTCAAGCCCTACATAAGAAAGCATGACTCACATTCTGGAGTTTCTCAATTGTCGCTGTGTAAGCTGCAGCTTCTTGCTGCAACTTCTGCATGTCTGCTTCCAAACCCCTGGCCTGCGTGCTGACTTTCTCCAGCTCCTCCTGGTCAATTGCAAGGTGTCCAGCAACTAAGAAACTCGCCACTCCTGACATTTGGCCTGCCATTCTGTGGTAGCACAACCTTAGTACATGCAGATATTGTACCAGACACCAGGTTCTCCTTGAGCAGCTGTTGTAGCTGACCTTCATAGCTTCTCTTGTCTCCTCGAGGGTCACCTTCAGCAGAGCATACTGAGCCTGACACAATCAGGCAAGATGCAAGGTTGTGATTGTGTGCTGATGCAGGGACAGAGGCATGCCCACGGTGAGAACTGTATCGCTACTTAATGATGGACAAATGACATGATGTACTTACTGTTAGACTCCCATTCGTGAAGCTTGTGGTTGTCAGCTCTTGCGCCACAGGGAGGACAGCAGCTTGGTGCTGTTGCCTTCCCGAGCTATGAACAACGCCCATGGAGCTCGTAGTTGCAGGATGTAAGGCCTGCATGCTTGCTTACACTACATCAGATGTCGGCTGCACCCGCAGCTTACCACGGCCGCTTTTGATGTACAGTGGGAAAGGCCATTGCCCACCCTACAACCGTGAGAACAAAGACAGCTGCAATACTGTACTGGCAGCACGTGATCACAGGCTGAGCCTCTTGGGAGCAAGCAGCCGAGGCGAAAGCAGTGGAAGCCGTAAACAAATTGCACCCCGATTGAGGAGTGGAGCGTCGTCAAGTACCTCCTTGGTGCCTGTGGAGCTCTGCGTGGACCTCTTCCGCTTCCTGCCATTCAGCTGAACAGCAAATTCAATCTGATACCACAAGGCACGCATGCCGGCAGAAGGCCACGCCATTCCGTCAGTAAGCATGTGCCGCCGTGCATGTCAGCTTACGGCGTACTCAACGGCAGGCGGATCAGCTAGCAGAAGCCTTCCACTTTCAACATCTAGTACGAGCCGAGACCAAGCAGAGGCTGAGGTACTGGTTGCCGCGCTCTCGGCTTGCGCACCTCGTCCTTGTCGGCTTCGGGTGACGCAGACGAAGCCTCTTCGGCGTCGGAGAGTTTGCCCTGCTTGGCCCGGGCGACCGGCGCGTGGAGCGGCCCGGCGCCGGCCTGCGAGATCCCCGCCATGCGCGCCTCCAGCTTGGCCAGCTTCTGCGGCAGCGAGTGGGCGCTGTTGCTGTTGGCGGCCAGCTGCACCAGCAGCCCGCCGCTGTCGTCCGCCATGGCCGCCGCGCAGGAGGCGCTCGCCAGGGCGTCGGCGGAGCAGCAGGGGCCGGCCGCGAGAGCTGGGGGCTCCTCGGGAGAGCGGGCCCGCTGGCAGAGGCGGCCCCGCCGCGACACGCCGCGCGGAGGC
>WELB01000230.1:117511-131045 GCA_009602725.1 Spirogloea muscicola
CCGCGGCGCGACGCAGCCCGCCGCCGCCTGCGGCCCACGCGGCGCGGCCGGCGAGCTCCACAGCGCCAAGTGAGCGAGGGGGCTCGGCTTCCCGGCGAGGATTCGGCGACGGCGCGGGGCCTCGTCTTGCCCACAGCTGGGCGCCGCCGGCCGCCATGAGGGAGACGAGGGGGACCAGAGCCAAGAAGGAGGGCGAGGAGGCCGCCGCCGCCGCCGCCGCCGCCGCCGCCGGCTCCTCCGCGGCAGCTGCCTCGACGGACCCTGCTCCTGCTCCTGCTGCTGACAATGCTGGCGCGCAGCCCAACGCCGCGCTACGACCAGTGGACCCAGCGCCCGCACCGCTGCACGGCCCTGGCCCGGAGCAGGCCAACGGCAGCTCGGACAAGTGCGACGCGGCGAAGGAGGTCCCGCGCGCAGACGCGGACGGGCCTGCAGCCAAGCGCCCCAAGCTGGAGACCCGGAAGAGTGCGCCGAGCGCCGCAGCGGAGGAGGACGGCGGCGGCAGCAGGTCCGGCGACAAGGCGGCGGCGGTGTCGGGGCAGGTGACGGTGGCCATTCCCGGCCCGGCCGGCGGCCAGGTGGCGGGCTTCCCTCCGGGCGTTGACGAAGTTCTGGTGCTGCCTGACACGCTCGCGAGCCAGCCGGGGCAGCTGGACCAGAAGGTCAAGGTGGCCATGGAGGAGCTCCTGAGCAAGCACGGGTCGGTGCTGGCGGAGCTGGAGCAGGAGCTGGAGGCGTGCGTGCAGCGCAGCGGGGCGGAGGACCACCGCGTGGTCGAGGCGCGGGCCCGGGCGACTCAGGCGGAGCTGGCGCTCAAGCGCGCCGAGGAGGCCGTCAGGATAGCCAGGAAGGCCGCCCGCAACCTGCAGGAGGCCGCTCAGGCTGCTGAGGACAGGTGCGCTGCAGGCCCGCTTCGCCACAGCCCTTTGGTGGCCCCCTTGATCCGCCTGTAATACGCAAGATATTTTCAATGCAGTCCCCCATGCCTCTGCCTCTGTCCCAGTTGGCAAACTTCGGCATGCTTGCACCTGATGCAGACACCCAAGGTCAATATAATCTACCCAAATCAAACGATTGCACCAAAGGTTGGCTGACTCTGCCATTCACTCTGCACGGCAGAGCCCGGGAGGCGAGGCAGGTCTCGGATGAGGCCAGGGAGCGGATGTTACAGGTCAGGTTGCGGCTGCAGAGAGTGCAGGACGCTACCCTCAGCCGCTTGGAGAGCCACAAGAGCCAGTAAGGGGCCCCAGCTTTTGGCAACATGCTGTCGGAAAGATGAGCTGCTGGCGTGGTCATTATCCCCCTTTAGCCTCAGGGTCGCTCTGCCCTTTGCAGGCTTGGCCACTAGCGCCTTGCAAGCATGCAGTTATGCACGGCATGCATGGCAGCAGAGTGCTTTCTATGGCCCGCACAACAAGAACACTCACACTAAGCAGAAGCGGTCCTTCTTGAGAGTCCTGCACCTTATGCTTCCCTACTAGCCCTGATCTTGCAAGCGGACCGTGGCTACTGGGTGCATGCGCAGCGTGGAGGCGGCCTACAAGGAGCTGAAGGATGCGACCATCATGCTAGCCCTGGGCGATGAGGCTGAAGGCAGCGTTTCGGCGATGGCCAAACTGCAAGAGTGGGTGACTGCGCTTGCGTCGAGCTGGTTCCATTACACTGTGGAGCAGCACCGCTTCGAGGTGGCCAGTGGTGAGGGCAAGAACCAGTTACCTTCTGCAGGTGTGTGAGTATGCCGGGTTGGGATGGGCAGCGGCCCTGCTAATGCTGGCGACACAGGCCCAGTAATTGGCCTCCCATGCTGGGTTGGGATGGGTAGCGGCCCTGCTAATGCTGGCGACACAGGCCCAGTCATTGGCCTCAAGTGCTTCCAGCTCCTACGAAGGTGCCACTGACAAAACCTTTGGAGCTGGCGTAGTTGTCAGTCTGTGGCAGGGCTCGCATCTATGTCCTAAAGAATATCACACCTGCGACTGGGGGCCTCAGGTGACTACACTGCCTGCCACAAGCTAATGGCCCATGGGCAGAGTAGAATGGTGCCCTAGGAAGCTCCGTCCAAGACTGTCAGCTACACCTCCTATCTCAAAGCAGCAGCAATCTGTGGTATTGTTGACCTTGAGATTGGTGAGGTGATTGATTAGTTGGGCGCCTTCATGCAAATCGCAGGCCTCAATCAGTTTGGGGCATTCATTTGGGCCCTGCATCTGTCAATTTGGCAGAGCTACCGCCGGGATGTCCATGGCTTCGAAAAGCTTGACTGACTTGCGTGTAGATTGCCCGTCTTGTAGCATGTGCCATGCCCCTGCCCCCCCCCAGGAGACATGGGCACCACACCTGACTCCAGGAAAACCGTCTAGGTATATTGTCTGCTTTATGCATCTTGTGGGCACTGTTACCAACTTACAGCTTACCGAGTGCCATAGCACCTTCGCCTCTGATTGCTAGTGAAGCGTACTTTTGTCTGATGCCCGAACCAACGATGAGGTCGCCCCATGTCTGAGAGCCACACAAACCCCTGTGATTTGCGGAAAGAATGGACACAGTCTGCCTGTGTCAGTGGAGGCCATGCACCCCAGTTGGAGGAGGCCTATAGTTCTTGGGAGGGTCTGGCAAGCTGAACACAGCAACAATGGTTGCTGTGAGAGCGAATACAGCAGCAGCAACAAATGATGGCTGATTGCCTCCGCCAAAGAGCTCGTCCCATGGACTCGCACCAATCGAAATGATGATCTGGCACAAGAGCAGCCGAGTCTCAATTGCACTGGCGCAGTTGTAGAGAAGATGCAATGAGCTGCGACGACTAAGCACAATCTAAGCTGACTATAGACCGCTAGCATTCTGCTAGTGTCGAGTCTTGCAAAACAGGCTGGACAAGACTTGTTTTCGATAGGAAATAGGTGCCATAAGTGCTCATCACAGAGATCTTCTAAGATTGCAATGCTGCATCACTGGCATACACAATTGCATACACATCTACATTGTATAAGACCTGAGGAATGACGATCGCGAGATTAAGGATGCCCATGGACAGCCCTGCAGAGGAGCAAATGCAGTAGTCAATGAATGCGCAATTACCTGGAAGCTACTCAGCACGAAGCTACTCAGCGGCATCATGCACTGCTTGTCTGTGTTTCTCATGGAGGCAAGAACTTCAGGCATGACACTGTACAGCACGCAGTGGTAACTCCAGTACTTGACTAGTGTTGAATACACATACCTTGCCCACCTCCACTAAGAGCTGTCAGGCTCGCAGTAAGAGAGTAGGGCACACTGAGTGTGATCTGGCATGAGGCATTGACGAACGTGACAGTTAGCAGACAGAGGTTCTATACCAGCATCTGACAAGCACTGTCCCTCTTCAGGGTAGCTGTAAGAGCCCATCCTGTCATCAGATACTCCCTAGCACCCCTTAATACCCATCAGAGCTACAAACCTTATCACTAGTGCTTGCAAAGTGCACTTGCAGTGCCACCACGACTTGCTCAGTAACTGACTCACCGCAAGAGGAGCACCAAGTACAGCAAAAATCACAAGAGCGACAATCTTCACCCAGTACGGATGGGACACATCATGTTCAGTCCCCACTGTCTTGACAGAAACTGCTGCCGCAGTGACAATGGCAGTGGCCGCCATACAAGAGAAGATTATGAAGTTTCCACCAGCCCAGACCCTCCTTGCGCCAAAAACTCTACAAAGAGGGTCTATGAATGTCGAAACCACTGCTTGGACTACCTGTGTACATCAAGCAGTGTGTCAATTCATCAGCATGCTCCAGATGCTAAGATATCTTCTGCTCATGGTGATCAGATGATGCTTTACTTTGACAAATACGCTACTACATTACAAAGTCCAACCATCAAGAACATCTCTGAGCGCGCTCAATCGGTCAGAATGAAGAGCATTGAGAGGCTGTTGTCAATTTGTCACTTTGCTGCTCAAATTGCTCACAGAGTTGAGGAGAAGCCCAAGAGCTCCCTCTCGAACACCACTCTGATACAGAGCTGCAATATTTGTATCGCCGTCTGGCCTTCCTTGATAAACTTCCCTCCCCATCCAATCAGTGTCAAAAAGAAGGAAGGGGAACCACGCCATCTGCTCATAGATTCACCAACAGCAGATCAGTCCATCCGCTCAAGGTCTCCTCGACAGACTCGCAGAATGAGTGCATTTCTACTCTTCTGAGGTAAATGTTGCAAAGCTCATACATCAGCTATTAGTGCTCACCCAAGATAAGGCCATAACAGCAAGTATGCTGATCATACTCCTTGGCAAGCTTCTCAGACCAATCAAAAGAGTAGCCATCACAGCTTCGGGGCCACTGTCTCCTGGGAGACTATCTTGATCAACTGCACTCCCTGGATAATCTGTTTTGCTTAGGTCAGTGGTCCGGGTCTCTTTGTGGTCCACTTCGTGCCCAACCTCATGCCCGTGACGGCCTTCCTCAGCAGCCTTCTGCTTCTCCTGTCGAAGAAGTGGCGAGATTTCCATGCCAAGAGCAGGCCTTTCAGTTCCACCTTGTGATGTGTAGGGGGCCTCACGTGCTACCGAGATTGTCACTGTAGTGCAGATTAGGAGAAAGACCTGCAGCAAAGAGAGACAGAATGAGGAGCTCCAAACCCATCCTTGCAGCAGAGGCAGATGCGAGGGCTCACCTATTGCCTCTGAAGCAAGAGGCCTAATGAAGCTAGGTCAGACAAAGAGGTACGAGCAGCTACTTTCCATGTGTGCAGTAGGTTAGTGGATGCCCCTTAAGTGAGACATAGGGAACTGGAGTTTTGCAGTAAACGTTTGGTTGAAGTAAATGCACGCAACACACTGCAAGTTAGCAAGATTTCTACACCATTAACAGACACAGCAGTTCTTACCACTGAGAAAAGAAAGGCAGCTTTCAAATTTGCACAAGCTTCCCCACACGCAGTTGTGACTAGGAATGGAAATAATCTATTTCAGGAAAGCACATCAGAAACATTATTCATCAGGTTCTATGTACTGCGCATCGTAAGGATAATACATAATCTGAATAAAATGTGGTGATATAACGACGATGGTCATATTGACTGTACCTAAACCATTGGTCACTTGTTCCCGTGGAGTAGCCTAGGATGTTTCCAATTGATATCCATAAAGAATAGAATGCATTGGCAGCTTCTTGTTGATCAGCTCCTGGAGATCGTCACAATAGGAAACATGACATTGAAGAATCAGAAAACCATAGTATTGTAAGGAGATCGACTTTGTACAAGCCCTGCTATCAGAAGCATCGAGATAGAATTTGTACAACCCTGGCTATGCAGCAACCTGATGGCTCACTTGGATGTCCAAGCCTAATGTAAACATCTCATGATCTAGGAGTTCAGCAAGCTAGTACAGGGCAGCAAATCACCTGCTAGATCTGCAAGCAAGGCACGGCTAGGTCCCTGAAATATACAGAAGTGACAGAGCAATTTCACGGGCTGCCCTAGAAAAGGCATACTTCATATTGCAAGTGACAAGCTAAGACGCTTCAAAGACAATTGGTACCATCTGGATATTGAGATTACTGTGTCAGTATTTAGAAAATAGACAGCAATCCACAGAAACCTGCATATCTTACTTCAGGACATTGAGCACTACCTGTTCTTACCTGTACAGTATTATTAGCAAGATCCAAGAACCAGAAGCCCAGGATGAATATTGTACAAGCATAAGGACGAACCCTGCATAAACAACACTGTATGCATGTGAATGCTGCCTTGTGAAGCTGGATACCAAGGCAAGAAAAGATTCAGTGAATGTTGTTGCTCTGCGAGTGGCTTACTTCTGTGGAGGGCTCACAGAAGTACAGAACGAGCGCAAGGTAGTGACATGTTTCAAGTTCTCGGCACATAATCTTCACGGGAGCTTAAAACCATGCCAAGATACCTCCTCAACGGTCTTAATAAAAGCTGAAGCAAACAGTCTTCCAAACTACCTTGCATGCTACAGAGTAGGTCTCCCAGTAGCAGGTACTCACTTGCCATTCAAGTGCCTGTAGTCCCCCAACAGATATCCAAGATCAGCAGAGAAACCTATTAAAGTAACCTGGATGATCAGACACTCTGCTGTAAGAAGCCATGCCTTACAACAGGAACCACAGTTTCACCTGCAAAGCTTCTGCCCTGAAGGCAAGCATTGTGCATCACTTGACTGAGACGCAAGGCAGGAAAGCTCCATCTGCTGCAAATCAGCTCATCATCATGATGGAGCCTCTGATTAGCCAGCATTAGTGCCTTGATATACTCACAGCAGCAGAGACAAGTAATGCGCCAGCCAATATGAAGGGCCGCCGCCTGCCCCAGCGCAACTTGCAGGAATCACTCCAAACTCCAATATAAGGCTGTACCTGAAGCAAGATGACGAAGATATATAGATGAGCTGCTGAGAGGCATTGGACTAATCAGGCTCGCACACATCTGGCTGTAAGTCCTGTCCAAGCGCCTTTGCATGTCTGGCTGCCCATGGAGGGCCATGCTCTCCATGATGATGAGGCACCTCTCTCAGCTAGCCAACATATCTAATAAGAAGGATGATTCTACCAGAAGCCCAGAGATAGGTCCGCACAGCCAGATGAGCGAAGCCCAAGCATGTGAGATTCCTAGTTGCTGCAAGCGACGTATGAAGGGTCCAACAAGTCAGCTGCACATCATCATTAAGGCAGCTGCATTACAGCCTCCAGCAGAAGAGGCAGACGGGAAAGCTTGCAATCTATACAAGGCTGCAATGCCCTGCCTACACAAGTACGCATCTCTCACAACTGCTTGGACACCCGATCGCAGGAGACAGCTGCCAGGCGATTGTAGCTGGCAGTTACATGACTGCACTGCTTCCAAAGTTGGTGAGACCGAAGTACTCACCTGTATGTATGGAGTGAGCAGGCTCAGCTGGAGCGCCCAGCCGAATTGAATGCCGCCAGCGACCATCGACATGAACGCGAGGCGGTACACCGGTAGCTCCTTGCCTCTTGGCGGAGCATCTTCCTCTTCTGACTTTGTCAACTGTGGGTCTTGGAAGGAGGAGACTTGAAGGGTACTGCCATTTGCAGCGTGGTCGTCCTCCTTGATCTCGGGCACAATTGGTGCAAGCTCAATTTGCAACGGCGATAAGCGCCTCTGCAGTGCATGCGGAGTCCCCATGCTCGCCCGATTCCGCAAGGTCGCAGAGGTGCCGTGCCGATCACCGGCAGCCCTCTGGCCAGGGCGGCCACTGCCGCGCCTGCCTGCAGGCGACAAGACGGGGCAGCGGCGGCACCGAGGCTGCGCCTGAGACGGCGGCGGCTGTGCGCGGGTGCGCAGCGGCCGCCGCGGCCGCGGGTCGGCCAGGCGGCATGGCGGGGCGCGGAAGCGGCCGCTGCGCCGGAGCGTGGGAGTAGCGTCCAGGGCCAGCCCGCGCTAGGGAAGAAGGCGCGCGGTGCGCATGAAATTGAAGGGAGGCCAATTCAAGCCAGTACATTGTTCAGGCAGAAAAAAAGCAAATATGCAAAGAATGCGCAAAGAGAAGACAGGAAGGGCTCGCCCACAGAAAGTGCTCGCCCTAAGAGAAGAAAGTGCTCGCCCATTGAGAATAGGGGCTGGAACAACCAGCCCGAAAAAGAATGAACAGAGTACGAGAAGGAGGTCTAACAAAGCCAGCCCAAAAAGAATTGAGAAGAATTGGGCAAAGTGCGAGAAGGGGCCAGGGGAAAGAAGGTTCTCGCCCATTGAGAAGAGGGGCTAGGGGAAGCACTAAGAAAGACAAGCACGACTAGTAATCTATAAGCTACGAAGCACTCAGTAACCCCTGCTAAGCAGCCTCAGGTCATAGAAACTTGGCTCCAAGGCTCATAGAAGATAGGGGCTGAGAAAGGCCAGCCCATCGAACAAAGTGCGAGAAGGGGCCAGGGGAAGGTGCTCGCCCATAGAGAAGAGGGGCTGGCAATGCCAGCCCAAAAAGGATGGGGACTGTCCAAATGGGGAAGCACTAAGAAAAACAAGCACAAGAAGAAACCAAGCAGCTACGAAGCACTCATCAGTAACTTCTGCTAACTTCTGCCTCCGACCTTGTCCATTCCCTTTGGGCTGGCCTTTCCCAGCCACCAGTCAATCTGGCCGCGCTTCTGTTTGCTAAGCAGCCTCTGGTCAGAGAAACTTGGCTCCAAGGCTCCAAGTGAGAAGGCGCCCTGTGCGCATGAAACGACTGGGAGTGCCTAACCAAGCCACAGTCAACTGCCCGAGCGAGGGGCTAACGACGGCCACCCAGTCGACCTCGCCTCGCCACCGCCTCAAAGTGGCGGCCCCGCACGCCCGAAGCCAGTTAGGCTGCCCTCTACCTATGCAGCGCTCCCAGGCTCTGGCCGTTGGCCAGCATGCTGGGCGCGCGCAAGGCCAGACCACAGGCTTCCGTGGCGGTGCTCCGCCTCCTCAAGGTAGCACGCCCGATCTGCATGTGCTCACTCGTGAATACCGGCGACCGCCTTCAGCTGCTTTCCCACTGTNGCCCCCGTCAGCACGGCTCCCCCCGCTCTGTGGCACCTCCGGCCCTCCTAGTATAGGGCGTCTTTTCATGTAGCCACATTCTTTGCGCTGCATTCTTTGCACTTTCTTCATTTTCTGCCTGAACAATGTAATGGCTTGAATTGGCCTCGCTTTAATTTCATGCGCACCGCGCGCCTTCTCTCTTAGCGCTTATTCCCAGCCACCAGTCAATCTGGCCACGCTTTCTTTATCAGCAGCCCCAGAGTGGCGGTCCCGCAACCCGACAGCCAGCTGCCCACGGCCTCTGCCGCGCTCCCAGGCGTCGTTGGCCGTTCGCCAGCGTGCTGAGCGCGCACAAGCCAGGCCATAGGCTTCCGTGGCGGTGCTCCGCCTTTGGCCTCTCCCAGCCACCAGTCAATCCGGCCGCGCTTGCTTTCCGCCTCCCCAAATTAGCCCGCCCGATCTGCATGTGCTCACTAGTGGATACTGGCGACCGCCTTCAGCTGTGCTGTCCCCGTGTCACCTCAGCCCCTCTGCTTCGTGTAGCCCCAGTCTCAGCAGTCCCTACTTTCTGCCACAATAGTGTATACTGGCTCGGCTTGGCCTCCCTTCGATCTGATGCGCACCGCGCGCCTCTTGCCGGCTTGGGCTCCCCCCTTGACCCTGTCCATTTTTTCTTGGGCCGGCGATTTACACCCACCCTATCGGTCTGGAAGAGCTCATCCCCACGAGCCAGACGCTCACCTCAAGCACGTCGTTGGCCCGGGATGGCCTTCCTTAGAAAACCGCAGTGCCTTCCTTACATTCTTTGGGGCTGGCATTTCACAGCCATTCCCCTCTGTGGAGAGCCCTCTCTCTTTCTTACACAGCGGCACTGATGTATCTAGGCCTCCCGTTTTACTGTGCGCACTGCAGGTCTTCTCTTCCTCTCCTATCAACTCATCTCATCTCATGTCACCTCATCTGACTCCCTAATGGGGCTTTCAATTGGGTCCTGAGCTGCCCAGCCTGCAGCTAAGCAATTGATAAGTCATTTCCAAATCATCCGCTGTATCTATCATTCAGCTGGCTTTCACAGCCGCCTTCAATAGCAGCTTCAACCACCTTGAGCTCAAGCCTATGATCTGTCATCCGTCAGCGTCCAGGCTCTGATCTGCCGACGTGACTGCCTATGCCCCATACAAGGAAAGCTGGACCTCCAGGCGTGTAGTCCTGGTAGTTCTCTTCTGCCGACAACTTAGCTGCGCACCTGCTCCCCTGGAACACAGCGTGCAATACTAGCAGAGCCTGTAAAACCTACTAATTTGATACTATTATCCAGTGTACTATATCTAGAAGCTACACTTGCGGATACATATGAAGGACTACCTCAGCATAGGTCACGCTCTGTAAAGAAACTGACATCACTCCACAAGGAACTCCGGAAGATCAGGTCACCTGTGAGGGCAGCCACATGATAATTTGCATTCAAACCACAAACTACCTCCAATCTTTATCATATGCTCCAACTATCTTCGGTCTCCTGACTCTCTAAGATAAAGCACTGCTTGCCTCCTCTATTTAGCTGCCTGATGATACATGATACACCTGTTCACAGTAACTGCTTACAAATTGACACACCTGAGTAGACAATGACCTGCTGCAAACAGTGCCCAGACAAGGCTTTCTTTACGGATTGACACCAGTACAAGCTGAACACAGCCAAATCCGTCATTAACGCAGACAGAAGAAAGCCAGAGAAAGAGAGCAAGCGCGAAAGGAGGGCTGCATTGGAGAGTGTCAGCTGCTTGCGGCAGAGCGTGCAGTGTTATACAGGAAAAGGCTGCTGAGGAGTGGGCGACAGAAGCTGCATAAGAAAGCGTGATAAAGAGGGGCCAGGTATATGTGGCGCGACAACGGCAAAGACGGCAAAGAGGTCGAGTGTGGTGGGTGGTTGCTAAGAGGGCCTTCTTTGAGGAGGTTGTCAAGTGGAAGCGTTGTATAGGTGCTTTCGGCAGGACGAAAGCCGAGCCCTCAGGGTTTCCAGGACTGCCTTTGTAGATCTTCCTTACTATTAACACTACCCTTGTGACTATCACAGCCACCTATCTATAGATGAACAAGGAGAAGCTACTCAGGCAAAAGAAGAGTCGTATATCCCAGCCACAGGGAATTCAGGAGCCCCTGCACCTATATCTGCAAATAAATCAGTCACTCAGCAAGCAGAAGAGGCCCTAACAAGTGATGAGCCCCACTCTGGAAGGTGCACTACCATTCCATCCTCTTCTTATCGAAAATTAGACATTTTGGGTGTGTGCAAGTATGAATTGCTGACGTGAGCATTGACTCTAACGGCCCAGGGGTTTCTACTTAGCTGATACACCAATACAACATCAGGATATCAACAGCGTCAAAGTTCATTGGCAGGACAGATTTGCTCACCATTATCCGTGTCGACTGATCGAGCCATGATCAGGTCACCACCTTGCTCCTCAAAGACGGCATTCTGCAAGATCTAGCAAGAAATCACTCAGAAATATGCAGGTGTATCAGAGTGTCAACGCCACATTGGGATGTGCATAGGAGCATGCTTTCCAAGATGCGCATGCAAGTGCAAGGAGTGACGGTGAATGATAGTACCTGATTACCAGAAGCAGCAACGTCTCCCTTGGATGCACGCAGCACTTCCTCAGTCAAAGTGGGGGTAATAGCAGTCTCAAGCTTCTCCAGACCAGCTACACCAGAAGTTGCTCTTGAATCTGAGACAGGCCCTGTGGCTTGCTGATATGTATCACTGCCCGTCTGTCCAAGACTGGACAGCTTGCGCAGATATTCGGCGTACTCTTTGTCATATCTTTCCTTGTCAAGGCGTCCCTGTTCTTGAAATGGCTGCACATGACAGCAATGGAGGAATACATTTCAAAGCATAGCAAGTATTGCATGTGTCGAAGATCTTGAGCCAAGAAGACAGCAACTTCCAACATGTACACCTTGTAGATAGTGATCTGACTGTCTGGAAGTCACGATCTTGAGGGACGCAAGATAGACAAACATGTATTGTTTGTCATAAAGGCAGCCAACTATTACCTCCTTATCCGCTTCAGAAAGTGCCATCCAAGCATCGCCAATCAAGCGACTGATCTCCTTGTCAGATCTGCCTGGGTTGATTTCCTTCAGCTCTCCTCTCTTCAGTTGGAAGAAGTAGTTATAGCCGGTCTTGTTGGGTCGTGGAGCAGGTACATCCTTTGGAGGCATGTCTGCCTTCCGACGCCTCTTGCGACGCTGCTTACCAGCCAAAGCAGTAGCGGGGTTGATCCCAGGTATTGGTAAGAAGCTTAAAGGCAGCAGATGTTTGACTTTGGTTTTGGCTGGTGCATTGTAGAGAATGCCCTTCAGCCTATCGCCGCCCACTGTGACCGTTACAAAATAACCATGGTCGCACTTGGCCTCAATGACGCCAGCAACTACTTGGCCAATGTCTTCAGCAGGGTCCGCTGCACATGAGGAGGCAGTGTCCAAGATAAGATAAGTATCCAAAGGAACAGTGCTATATCACACAAGGACGACTATCGCAAAACTCCACCGCAAGCATCGGCGCAATCTTGCTAGGTAGAGCACGGGCTCTTGTCTGTGGCTGCAGGAGAAGCGAGACTTGGAGGCCTGAATACACACCAAGTGTCCTTGCATCTGATCTTCGCCTTCTCTGCCTGGGAAGCCCTTTGGCTGTCAACTCAGGCGAGGCACCCAGCGGAGACCGCTGAGACATTCCCGGGCTTTGAGTAGGTGGAGGCACTGCAAGGAGCAAAAACTGGTAATTAATGGTCTACACTTGAGACTAGAGACATAAATCAGACATGCAAGAGAGAGAATGACATCCAGCCAAGCACTGTGTACTTGTCAATGAGCTGCTGCATGGAGCATGCTGCAAGGAAGGAGTATCTGTGGCTGTTCATATTCTGAATTTACTGACCTGGAGCATGTATAGGCGTGCCTCTGGTGTGAAAGAAATAGACCTGCTCATAGTGGTGGATAAGGCTCATGTAGTACTTTCGCAGTACAAAGGATGCACTTGTGAGAGTGGGGGGAAACTGGAAGGGTAATGTCACATCTTTCCATAACCTGTCCTTTATAACCTGTCAGAGGAGACAGCAAAGAACGTCACCTTGGCCATTGTCTTGTCAATTGTGATGGACCCCTGACCAGTTGGTGACGCAAGGTGGAAGGATGCTCAGAAGGCAAATGATCTTGCTCAAGCACCAGATGACAAAGGAACTGCCGATGCTTGCAACGCTGACACGGGACTCCGTACTTGAGACACGTCTATGCACCACAGCTCCTGCCATGCTCATGCCATGGCTCAATGGGAAGGGAAAGGTAGTCAACCAGCGGAACCCAGCTAAGAGGGTGGGTTCTCGACCACAAGGCTTCCTGAGACTCACACCTGGGCTAGGCCCCCCCTGCTTGTCACCTCCTTGTACAACTTGTGAAGGTCGAGCTCCTTGCCACCCATCTGAGGGGATCTGCCCAACCAATGACAGCTAGTCAATGCCAGAAGAAAAGCTTGATAAAGGCATTGCATGAGTGCCGAAAGGTCAGGAAAGACATGCAGGTAGACAAGCAGAAGCTATATTGCAGCTTGCTACAAAGAAGGAGCTCCTTACATGCCCATAAAAGCCAGTGAAAGCAGACAAACACGAAATGCTGGCAATGCTGACAGCCCTTGCCCAGCGAGCACATGAGTTGGTGGCACTGAAGTCGCGGGCCGTGCAGGTGGCTCTCGCTTACTTGAGCGTGGTTCCAAGCTGCTGGTGACATCTAGCCAACGTGTCCATGAAGAGCTCCTTGGAGGCCACCACGGCCTCGTGAGAGGCGAGCGGCTCAGGGTAGACCACGCCCTTCTGGATGCCGGGGGGAAGGCCCTGCTCCGCCGGCAGTGGCGACGCGGCACCGGACTGGCCGGGCGACGGCGGCGGCGGTGTGGCGCCATGGTGGCCGCCGGCGGGCGACGACGCGGCCGGCGGCGGCGCGGGCGGGGACACGGCGCAGACGGGGCTCAGGAGGGCGGCAGAGGCGGGTGGTGGCGC